>MU682159.1:14999-49279 GCA_026770625.1 Nicotiana glauca | reverse complement strand
AACAAGAATAGCATCACCCGACTTATTTATAATAAAATCAAAAATTTGACATTTTTTTTGGCTATTTTTGCAACAGGTGTGGTTGGATCCGATGAGGGTTGCCTACGTATCTCACACGTGGTGAGAATCAAACCAGCGTAGTTCGGTCCAATTATTTTTTTAGGCAAACCATTTTTGATTTTCGACAAAATTGAATTATCCCAACTATTTTTAATGACAAGATTTTTCTAAAATTTTTTTTATTGGCAAATCTAATTATATTTTCTAATTTTGAGAATAAAATAACAAATTTATTTATTTCCATTACCCAAAACAAAATTTCTAAAATCAACAATTTTTTTATTTATAAATCCATCAAATTTCGATAGAATTTCGACAGTATTTGAATATCAACAATTGTTATTTTCTCTTTTCTTTTCACTCAATTCTTTTTCCCTAGCCGGTCAACATGATGGCTCGATACAAATAAATACAATATATAATCATGATGATCTTTTCATATTTGGGTTACCTGTCCTAGACAGACCCAACCCCTGTGTTGAGTCCCCTAAGTCAGATATGATGTAAATAAACGTCGTATTTCTAGGTTCAAAACCTGGTTATTTTGTTCTAGACTGTGTACCCGAGCGGACAACTCGAGTCGAGGAGGGGGCTACGTACTGGGGACCCGCGTGATCGTTCGGCTTAGTAACTTGTCCAGCCTCTTTTCTTATTTAGGCATGACACTAACAGAATGGGGAGTCTCAACCAGTAAGCACATCCCCGGAGGTAAGAAGAGAAGGGTTTTCGGCACAATTTATATATAGTTCAAATAATATCAAAGTGGTAAATATTTAGCAAATTAATCAAGAACATATGGGAAAATCAGATATAAACAAATACAACAATTTAACTGAGCTCGAATTCTTAAACCCTGAACCGAAGTTCTGGGTTTCTTCTCCCCAGCAGAGTCGCCAGAGCTGTCACACCTCCTTTTTTCGACCGCTATGGGGAAGCCTATTTACTATACCCCGGGAAAGGATATAATAAAAGGAAGGAGTTTTTTCAATTTATGGACCGTCGGAACGAGATTTATTTATTTAATTTTAGAGTCGCCACTTGGGAGAATAATGGTGTCCCAAGTCACCGGATTAATCCCAAATCGAGGAAAGTTTTGACTCTGTTACAGTCTGCGAACTAGAAATTCAGATAAGGAATTCTGTTAATCCGGGAGAAGGTGTTAGGCAGTCCCGAATTCCGTGGTTCTAGCACAGTCGCTCAACTGTTGTATTTGTTTTTATCTGATTTCTATATATGTTCCATTTTTTATGTGCATTTATTAATATTTCGCTTTATTATTTAATTTTTACAAGACTTGCAAAACGCCGTGAAAATGTATTTTTTGAACCACACCGTACCAGTACGCCCGTGGACTCTAATACATTTCGACTTCGTTGAGATTCGGATTTGGGTCACATAAATGTGCACCCGTAATTGAGAAAATATATTATTATAAATCGTGCCTAAAGCATCTGCGTCTTATTAACTTCGGAAAAGACCGTAAAATTCATAAACGGTGCTTCCGAGTCTAGATTTTATAAAGCAATTTATTTGAGGGCCCCGCAATTGTATATTTAAAGCGGCGAGGCTCATCTCGTTTTTATTAAAGGTCATTCCTAAAGTGAACTATATTTTTCTATTTTTATTTGTCTCTAAAGAGCCTTAGTTAATTAATTCCTTTTTCATATTCTTAGTCATTATTATTTTATTATTGTTATGTTAGCTCTAATTTTATTTTTTGTGCTTAACAACGTCTTGGGCCTCAAACTTGGCCTAATGTCAATAGGAAATCTAACTCGTGTTGCTTTCTCAAACCGGAATTTCATTAACTGCCTGATTTTCTTCTATTCTTAGTATAATTGTTCGAACTAAAAGATTTTAACTACAAGTTAAACTAACTGATTTGGTGATCTTTAGGTGAACATGCTTTCAGATTTCTCCCAATTGTATTATTCTAATTCAAGTAGATCCAAACGCTATAAGATTCCATTCTCTTTGATAATTGTTTCTTTTGAAGCAGATATTGATTATCAATTAGCTATTGCTACATTAACTACCACAGCATATCGAATTAATAAATTTCAGAATTAACAAAATATTTAATTAACATCTTTTAATGGCTACACTAATCAATAAGACAATAAAAATAACAGTTATATCGACAAATTTCAGAATACATCTAATGTTGACTAACTCATAATAATGCTCAAATATTTGAATTTAAAATAGTCAATACCTAATGAATATTGATAAGAGTAGAAACTTTATTAAAACAATCTAAATTGTGTCTAAGTCCCTTAGAATCAGTCCTATATTATTACAAATTGAATTTGAACTTTCTTCTCTAATAATAATGCAAGTTCACTTGTGATGAGTCTGTTGCCTCAATATTACAAATTTCAAATGAAAACAAAGAAATTCTAGTGTAAAACTGTCATCACACTTGATTTTTACAAATAATACAAATTCAATAATTCGAACTTCCTACTGCCAGAGATAGAGTGTACCTGAAATGGCAAGGAAATGGAATATGAGAGGAAAAATCAACCACAATGCAACACAGTAAGTCAACAACAACCAGCAGAAGAATTCAAATAACCCAGAGCAATTCAATTCCAGCACAGAAATACAACTAGAAATTGGCAAAATGACACAACATCTAAGCTTGATTCCAAATTGTTCAATTGACCTCAAAAACCACTTGAAATGCAAATCAAATACACGACTGAGCTTCAAACTACCAGATACGGAATTTAAATTCCAAATCCACTTCTTAAACTGGAGGTAGGCTAAGAATTCCAATGGAATAGGACTTCTTTTTAGATTTTTCTATTGATTTGTAGTTGTTTTTGGATTTTTTGGATAAACTTCAGATTTAAATGAAGGAATGAAATCTGGAATGTTCAGTTCCAGATCTGCAATGGAGTAGCTATTTTTTTGGGATTTTTCTAGGGTTCTAAAAGCTTATAGGGTTCAAAAGTCTCCTTCAATTATGGCTGAAATTGCCTATTTATAGAGTTGGAAATTGGAGGGAAATTCAAAATTGGTAATTATCTAAGAGTCCCTCATTTTTAACTTGTTAGAGAAGTTACTACATTTATTTTATTAAAATGTGTACTAGAGTCCAATCTAGAAGGTTCTGGCTAATTCTACCATATTCCTACGCCTTTGTAATACCAATTCTGCCCTCACTTGTATTTAATATTCACTGAATTGCCTTTTTATACTGCCTATATTACCCCTACTTCATAAGGTTTATTATCTTTATGCCACTTTCTCTACCCAGAATACCCCTGAAGCCTTTCTACAATTACCATTAACCATTTTATACTCCAAAATGTCCTTTTACTAATCTGAAATTTAGATCCAATATTAATTGATTTCCAACCCTTCATTTTTAGCTAATATTTAACTAAAACTTACTAATATATGATTTATTCAGCTATAAACCAACCAGGTTCAACCTCTAAGGAAAAATATCAAAAGGAATTACTAATACAAACTATTTAATCATGCAAGAGTAATTAATATGATATCTAATCACAGAATCATCCAACAATTATGAAAAGAGAAGTAATTTAGTAAAACAGTGGCATTCGTGAACTATTATCTATTCTAAAAAATCCCCTAGCAATATTTCAGGATTACATCCTAATTTCAGTCATATTTCAGCAGTTAAGTTCTATTTGAAGTTTAAACAACCAATCCAAATGACTCACTTAATCACATCCTAATTATCTACTAATTAAGAATTCTAATAACTAACTAACCCAATTGTTAATAACAGTTCATATTGATACGACTAAACTTATCAAAGAGGAATTAACTACTAATCAGAAATGATGTTTATGCTAAAATTATCAGACTCGAACTAACACTCCGTCAAAATTCCAGGAAAAATCTACAAAAATGAACACATGCACAATAGAGATCAGAAAAACAAGAGACAGGGATTAAGAACTTATCTTTCTTCTTTCTTCTTTAATTTGTTTTGTTTGACCCCTTGAACAAAAGCTGAGCTTAAAAAATCCGGTTGTTAATTGGAACTACTTGAGCTTAAGGAGACCAACGTAGCATTCGGACGATTCTTCAAATGACTATTCGACGAAGATGACGATGATTCGAGGAAAAAGAATGTTCACCAGGCATGGGGAGAGTGGGAAGAACGTGGGGTGTGAATTTTGGGAGGTTTGGGGTGGCGGCGCCGCCATGGGTGGTGGTGGCGGCGCTAGGGTTTTGCTGTTTTGGAGCGTTTGGTCAATCTTTGAAGAGGGGATGATGGAGAGGATGCGGCATGAATTTGGTGGCAGTTGGACACCGGCCGCCGCCGTGGGGTGAATTCCGGCGGCGGCGTTACGGATGGTCTATGGTAACGTGATAGAGATGATGGGTCTCTGATTCTTAGGGTATAACGTTTATGTGTAATGTTTTATCAATAATTGCCTCCTATTCTACTAGCCGTTGGATTGACATTTTAACGGTTGAGATTAAACGTCTCCCCGAGCGACGTCGTTTTGATGTCCACCCTGCTGGACCGGGTTGCTGATTCTTGGGCCTGGGTTGTTTGATTTGATATGGGCTTGGGGGCTGTTTGGCCCAAACTACTTTCCTTTGTCTTTGCTTCTTGATTCTAATTCTTATATTTTCACATTCCTTCATACTCTTGTATTTTTATACATTTTCTGATTTTGTATTTTTTTGTATTTTGTATTTTGGTATTTTTTTATATTGGTTTTTTTTCTGATTTTTGTAAAAATAAAATAAAACCTAGTTAAACTATTTAAATTCCTACAAGTATTTAATATCAACTATTTTTGGATTTTCTTTAAATTGTTCTAAAACGAATTAATATCTACTTAATACTAAAATGCAGAATTAAATTCCTAAATGCATATTACTATTTTTCGTATTTTCACATGCACAAATAACATGCAGCCAACTAACACAAAACCCACAAAAATTGTAAAAAATAAAAAGGAAAATTGTTTTGTTTTGAATTTTATGGGAATAAACTCATATATAGGGTAAAAATCACGTGCTCACAGGTTGCTCAGGGGTAGAGTCATCAGAGTTTAGCAAGGTAACTGCCCGACATTCGCAGCACTGCTTTTCTCCCTCTCGATTTCATTAGACTGTATCTAGCATATTTTAGACTCTTGTTGTATTCGGACCTTAGTAGATTCTCATGACTAGTGACACCACGGTATCAGGCTGTGTTGGGTTTGTTTTTCGCAAATTATACTGTTAACTATTTATTTTGGAGATTTTATCATATTTAAGACTTAATACTTATTATTTTATTGCGTAATATTATAATGGGAATGTGTCGGCTGGCCTTGCCTTCACGAGAGGCGCCATCACGGCTGAGTTCGGGTTTAGGGTCGTGAAATTTTGTTTCTCATATCTTCCATCTGTTCTTGATTTTGATAAGAGGAAGAATTGGTTAAGAGTGGGTTTGGATGACCTGTAGGTCAACGTACTCCTCGTCCGTAGACTCTGCCTTTGTTTTCTCCACCCGCTGTCTCTGTCCACAATGAAGCCATATCATCAAGTGTTCGTTGAGTTGGAGGCTGAGTTTGTTTCCATTCTTCCACCCTTTTATGATAATATTCCAAAATAAAAACATAACTATTATGTAAACAAACTAATATTAATAAACAATATATAATTATGAAGTTATTATTTTACATATGTGTCTGACGCACGCGTCTCCACCCAGTATTCTCTTGTACCATCCTTCTTCTTTTTCTTATGCGTCTCCTCAAAGACATCAGCATGAATCATATCTCACCCTTTTTCCTTTTCATTCATAACAAAAAGTATGAGTTAGACATTACAAACATAAAATTCTATATGTAAAACTAAGAAAATTTTTATAAGTAATAATCAATCTTAGTTTATGAGCCGAAAAAGTAATCGAACCTCCTATGTTCAACGAGACACCTTAACTGGAGGAACTGTTTGCCTTTGCTTGTTCACTCTTCGCCTTCCATTCTGCGATATTCTATTTCTCAAGAAGTTTATCATAAACATCTTTTCTTAACCAGTCCGGTATTTTACCGGAATTCCGAGCAGCAAACATAGTATCTTTAATCCTTATAGCAGTTTTCTACTCGAAAATACTATTTATTTCATTTGAGGATGCCATGTACACTTTGTATGCAATATAAAAAAGTAACATTAGATGAAGATGATAATTATTAAATAAATATAATTAATTTTTACCCTAAATTAATTCCACATTTGCTCTCTGATGACGTACGATATCTGTCTCCAAGAAGTCCACGTCTCATGATAAAATGGCTTCATAGAATCCACAACCAAATGCGTAGACTTAAAGAATGGCTAAAACTTGCATTAAAGTTAACATATATATAATTAATTAACATCTTTAAATTTCATAAAATTTTAATTGCAAATAAATATTCCTTAATGTTAACATATCTAAAAGTACACTCAAAACATAAAAATTAGTATAAGAACCTTCTTACCCATCCTCGTAGGGGACGTTTATCAATCGATTATAACTATCAAATTATACATCCCCTCCAAGATTCAGTCTGCGTCTACTAGATGGTGCAGAAGCAACTTTTGATGTAGCTAGGCAAGAGCCTCCAATATCTAACCTAGATATGCTAGGAATGGATGATGATGATGGAGCAACAAAAGACGAACCATCATGCTGACTACCATGAAAGCTCGGGGATGCAGCAACTGGTGAGCCACCATGTTGACTACCATGAAAGCTGGAGTTGCAGCAGTTGGTGAGCCAGTATGCTGACTACCATAAAAGTTTGGGGGTGTAGCAGCTGGTGAGCTAGTACACTAACTATCATAAAAGCCCGAGGGTGAAACATGTGGTGAGCCACTATGCTGACTACCATGAAAGGCCGCTGAAGATGATAGTATATAAGGTTGGATACAAAGTTAAAAACAATGTTACTTTGACTTCGTTTAGCAGGTATAGAATAATATTGAACCGAATTATTAGATGGAGGGGGGATAGTGAACATGGTACATGGCAATGAAGTTGACTGACGAGGTGAGGAACAGGAGAACTCATACTTGGCATACTTGAGGAAGTTGGAACATATTATTTTTTCTTCTTAGGTTTTATCTTTTCCTTTCCCTTAGATACCATATCTGTAATATAATCATAAGAAAATATAAAATAAAAAATATAACAAGTGACAATAAATATAAAATAATTAAACGACTAAAGAAATAAATAAACGACATATCGAGTCATAAAAAATATAAAATAATTTTGCAACATAATAAATAATTAAAGGAATAACATAAAATATTTAACATGTCATAAAAAACGTACAACAATTCTTGAAAATATTAAATGATTGAAGGAAGAACAACCTAAAAAATAATAACAAGTCAATCCCCATCGCTATCTTCATAGTAATCATCTAAGTCTTCATCATCGACTATTTCACTTTCATCTAGTAACTCTTCCTCATCACTTGTTTCATGTTCAACACTTTTATCTTCGTCCTCATTTGTAGCAAGAACAGAAGGATCAAATTCTTCATATATCCCTTCGTTATGCTGCATCTGCTAAATCATCACCCACTATTGATTCAATATTTGAAATGTCATTCTGGTATGCCACATCTAATGTATCAACGACTACCACTCTACCCACGAGCTTTGTTTTCAAAACTACCTACCATGTAGACTTATTCTAGCTTAAAGGATAATGAGCATAATACACTTGATTCACCTTTTGTGCAATGACAAAGGGATCATAAAGTCTATACTGCCCCATGTGTCTAATTTCAACTATTTTGTACTGAGCGTGCACCCTTGTACCTCTATTCGGTGTTGGATCATACTGTTTACATCGAAAGAGTACCAACCTTTTTTTTGGCTAACCTACAACATACTCCAATTCCAAAATCTCTTGAAGCACACCATAATAATCAACATCTCCATCACCTTTCACCCACACTCCACTATTGTTGGTTTTCTTTCCATTAGACCATTCTTCTGTATGAAACTAATACCCATTGACCAAGTATTTAGACATCATTCTTACTCTAGGGTCAGGATCCCAAGCTATATCACGTAAAAATGGGTCATTAATGTAATTAGCTGGATCATGAGCCTATATATCTAATTTAATATAATTTATAATTTTAAAAATATATATATAATTAATTTACATATAATAAAAAACATGTTAAGTAATAAGTAATACTTAAAAATTCTTTAAACCACTCTGAAAACTTGGGATAAACATCTTGCCCATATGTACCCACAAAGTAACTGCCATTATTATATTTATTAGTTAAATCAGTGTTAGATATAATATAAAAGTGTGTAATATATACGAATATATACTTACTTATAATAAGGTTGGACCTCAGGGTAATTCAACAATACATGTGTTGTAACTGACTATAGCTCCATCTCAGACAACCTTCGCTTTGGATTATTCTTTGGACCTCCTTTACCTGGTTGATTAGAAATGCAAAAGGGTGGTTCCAAAGAATTGATTTCGCCTCCATCGTCATGATGATTTAGTCTATTTCTCAAAAATGGCAAATCATGTTCAAAATAGTATTAATAGAAATAATATGTTTCTTTAACCACATATGCTGGCATATCGAACCTTCAATTCTTGATCTATTTTTTATGGTTCGTTATTTATTTCCAATAGTCCTGCATAGTATTATTTTTAGACAAAACAACCTTTAAAGAAAATATAAAAGGTAAATGAATAAATTTAGTACTTCTGGAAGGGATACATCCATCTACATTGAACTGGCCCTCCAGCCGTGCCGCTTGTGCAAGGTGAATTGGAATATGTTCCATTACATAAAAAAAAACTAAGAGGGAAATTTTTTTCCAGCTTGTTTAAAGTCAAATAATGTTACTCTCCATATAAATTAAGTTCTCCACCCTCAATATGCTAGAACACAAATTCTTGAAAAATTAACTTATCTCTGTAATCGGTTTCCATATTGAATCAAGCAATGCATTGAATGCAATAGGCATCAACACTTCCATGAAAATATGAAAATTGTGGTTTTTTTATTGACACCAACTTCCCTTCTTTTATGTCAAAACACCTGGATAAATTTGATGCATACCCATTACACATCCTCAAATTGTTAACCTAACTACAAATCTCTCTTCTCTCATCCAAGGTGAACGTGTAACTGGCTTTGGGCTTCTGAATCTTGTTGTTAAAGTATGTCAGATACAACTCACTTCGGCTACAATATTCCTTTAAGTCCATATTGGCCTTCAAGTTATCTTTGGTCTTGTTAGTAACATCTATAGCAATGTTAAACAAGTTCTCAAAAAAATTCTTCTCAATATGCATGACGTCCAGATTATGCCGAAGAATATTGTGCTTCCAATAAGGTAGTTTCCAAAATATGCTCCGTTTAGTCCAGTTATGTGTGACACCATAGCCTGGTATCTTAGATGGTGGAGACTCTGTTACTTTAGGCAGATCCTTTATTCTGTTCTAAATTTCTTCTGAACATAAGCAGGCCGGTGGCTCCTCAAAATCAGTTCGATTCTTCATAAATGCACTTATTTCGCCTAAATTCATGATTCATTATCAAGAATATACGGTGGCAGCCGAACCATTTATTTTTACCTCCATGTTTCAAGTAAATGCGTTTGTGTTTTCCATACAACAAGGGCAAGCTAACTTTCCAGCAGTCGACCACCTGGACAACATTCCATAAACAGGAAAATCATTTATAGTCCACATCAAAGCAGCATGCAATCTGGAATTTTATTTAGTTGATATATCGTATGTTTCCACACCTTGATGCCATAATAATTGTAACTCATCAATCAAAGGCCGCAAGTATACATCATTCAAACTTTTTGGATTGCGTGGAGCTGGAAAAATACAAGTTAGGAACATATATGGACTTGTCATACAGAAGATTATACGGAATAACAAAAACTGGCCAACATGAATATGGTGCAACAATGACAACAAATGGAGTAAATCCATCTGTGCATAATCCCAACCTAATGTTTCTTGGTTCACTAGCAAACTCGGGGAATACCCTATCAAAATTCTTCCACGCTTATCCATCTGACGGATGGCAGAGAATACCATATGTCCTTCTATGTTCGTAGTGCCATCCCATATGAGGAGCAGAGCTCGTTGATGCACACGACCTCTTTAACCTAGGTAAAAGAGGTATGTAATGCATCACTTTAACTGGAACTTTTTGGTATTAGAATTTGTGACTTCCTTAAGACGAGGCTGATTACAAAGTTTACAGTTCTCTATAGATGCATCATCCTTATAGAATAACGTACAACCTTCGTCACAACAATCAATTCTCTCTGATGAAAGACCCAACTTAGAAATTAATTTTTTAGCAGTGTAGAAATATTTTGGTAAGTCAATATTACTTGGATTAAGTTCATTCATAAGCCCAATAATAGAATCCTTGCCCACTTGGGAAATAGAACTATCCGATTTAATACTTAGCAATCTAATCGTAACAGACAACTTGAAATGTGTCGAGTCTACATACAATGGACGACTGGCTTCCTCTAACTGTTAATAGAAGCACTTAGCCTCATCATTTGGTTTTGATTGAACCCCAAGAAAAGTCCCAAAATCCTCCCTCATCATTTCATTGTATCGAGAATTTTCAATATTATGCTCCGCAACGGGGCTATCCTCACCACAAAAAGAATTATATAAGTTAACATCATCTAAACAAGCGCTTAGCCTCATCATTTGGTTCAGATTGAACCCCAAGAAACGTCCCAAAAGCATCCCTCATCATTTCATTGTATCGAGAATTTTCAATATTATGCTCCGCAATGGGGCTACCCTCACCACCAAAAGAATTATAAAAGTTAACATCATCTAAACAAGCATGATTCTCCCCGTGAATAGTCCATATTAAATAATTTTCTACAAACCCTTTCATGTAGAGATGAACTTTAACTTCGTCTAACTTAAGTAACTTAATTGTGATGACCCAAAAGGTCATAACTTGTTTTTAAAATGAATTCTGTGTTTCGAGACCTTAAAAACCTCTTTTAGCTTCACCTCCATTTATATGCGCAGTCCGGGCGCGTAGCCGGAAAGCTATTATGTGAAAAATCTATGAAAATGTTAAATTTTTGACTTAAAATGCATTTAAGTTGACCGGTCAACATTTTAGGTAATGGGACCAGACCCATGATTTGACGGTCCTGGAGGGTCCGTGTAAAAATATGGGATTTCGGCGTATTCCCGGAATCAAATTTCGAGGTCCCGAGTCCAAGAAATGAATTATTAAGAGAAATTGTTTTCCCAAAAATATAAAGGTTTTTGAAAGTAAATTATTATGTAGAATCTGTGGTATCGGACCCGTATTACGGTTTTGGAGCCCGGTACAGGTTCAATACGATTTATATGTGTTGTCCGTAAATTCGGGATCCATCTGACGTGATTCAGAACTTAAATGCAAAATTTGTTGTTTTAAGAAGTTTTGAGAAATTTCATTGATTTTGAGGTGTAATTCATTAATTAAGAGGTTATTTTGGCGATTTGATCACACAGATAAGTTCATATGGTTTTTGTGAGTTAGTACGTATGTTTGGTTTGGAGCCCCAAGGGCTCGGGTGAGTTTCGGATGTGTTTCACAAGGTTTTGAACTCATAAGATGTTGTAGGTTTTTCAGTTCCTGGTGTTCTGGTATTTTCTTCTTCGCATTGGCGGAAGGACCCTCACGAACACGGTGAGTTATTCAGTCTGAAGGAAATTTCCTTCTACGCGAACGCGAGACTCAGGTCGCGAACGCGGTCCTGGTATTACAACACGAAGGCTTATGAGCCTGGGCAGGGGGATGGGTATTATACCCTACACGAACGTGACCACCTGGACGCGAACGTGCAGGCTGGAAGAGATATTACTCTACAAACGCAAGACTATTTTCACGAACGCGAAGGTCTCTCAGGCTTAATGCATCGCGATAGGTTCGCGATAAGCCTATCGCGATCACATAGACCAAATCTGCCCAGTTATTTTTAAGTTCAAATACAGAATGTATTACGGGAATTCCACCATTTTTCATAAACTTCTTCTTCTCCACACCTCTTGGGCGATTTTTGAAGAGGAGCTTCAACATAGCTTCATAGGTATGTAATCTTAAGCTCGTTTTCTTCCATTTTTATCAACACCCACTAGATTTCTAGGACTAAAACATGTGATTAAGGGTAGAAAATTAGGGATTTGGGTAGAGTTAGGGCTTTTTGATTATTTGTTAATTTGACCTCGTTTTGAGATCAGATTTCAAAACTAATTATATATTCGGGATCATGGGTGAATGGGTGATCGGGTTTTTGTCCGAACCTCGTGTTTTGACCAAGTGGGCCTGGGGTCAATTTTTGACTTTTTGGGAAGAATGATTAGAAAGTTATAATTAAGCATTGGAATTTGATTGTTTAGCATTTATTGATGTTATTGAGTCGATTATATCTAGATATGATTGATTTGGAGCAAAATTCAAAAGGAAAATTGGTGTTTGAGGCTTGAGTTGGCCGTGGAAGTTCGAGGTAAGTGTTTGGTCTAAACTTAGCTTGAGGGATTATGAGTTGTATCCTATTTGCTATTTGTTTCTTGTCGAGTACAACGTATAGGCATGGTGACGAGTATCTATACATTGGTATCGAGCATGACCGTGAATCTTAAATTGTGATTTATCGTGTTCTTAGATAATACTATGGATGCTTAAATTGATGATTCTCGATATTTAGTAAGGATTAGGATTGTTCTTGTGGAAATTACTTATGATTGAGTATTGGTGTTATCTGAGGTAGTTAGATGTTGGAACAAGATTGGTTATAGCCGTTTCTCCCTTACGGGTATGTATTTACTTATGTTGTCGGTTGCCTTGCCGCGATAGTTTAGTTCTTTATTGATCCCTTGCCTAGACTTTTGTTACGATTGTTGTTGGTTGTATATGTGGATCGGGTTGTCCGCTGCAAAAATGTTACATTTGGATCGGGTTGCATGCCGCAACAATATTATATGTGGGTCGGGTTGCAGGCCGTAACAATAATATGAATGGATCAGGTTGCACACTGCAACATGATATAAATGGATCAGGTTGCACGCCGCAACAATGTTATAAATGGATCGAGTTGCTCGCCGCAACAATGATATAGTTGGATCGAGTTGCACGCTGCAAGAATGATAAATGCTAGGGATCGGGTTGGGCGTCGCAACAGTGTTATTGTTGTTTTGACTTAGATCTTAAATTGTTCTCTTATATTTCTCTTAAATTACTGCTGGATATGATATTTCCCCCACAGTATGCACCCCATCCCATCTTTAATTTTTTTTTGGCAATTAAAGGAATTTCATTAGTTACCGAATAGCTATACAAAACGAGGGCAAAACAAATTAGTTTACGCCCCTCTCAAAAAAACTGTATCCTATGCAACTAGAAGCCTTAAAAACATCCAGATACCTATAGTGGACGTCAAAACACCTATAATGAACAAATAAACTCAAATAATTTCCTATTGCCTCTAACTCTTATACACAGGTAAGTCTTCAGGTCATGTAGTATTGCCTCCTTGCTTTTGGCCTTGTGTTGATACACCCGATTATTCCTCTCAATCCATATTTTATATATAACAGCAGCAAAGCATGCCTTTAGCAGAACACCTGGTGCAGTTCTTCTTTTAGCTATCTCAGAAACCCATCGCCACTCCAATTCCCAGTTCAAGATGGTTCTTTGCCACTTCATCCAAGTTAGCACATCCTGCCAGATTTAATTGTTCATTTCTATTTTGTTTTTTGCTGTATATTATATAATTGCACAGGTTTATCTAGAGTCCGGTCTTAGCTTCGTCACTACTTTAGCGGGGTTAGGCTGGGCACTTACCAGCACATGGGGTCGGTTGTGCTGATACTACACTTTGCACTATTTGCAGATCTAGGAGCAGCTTTTGGATAGTAGCATTTAGGGGTGGCTACCTTCAGTCCAGGATGAGATCCCAAGGTAGTCCTGCAGGCGTCCACAGGCCCAACGTTCTCTTCTATCTTATTATGTACTCTATTTTCATTTGATTCCGAGACAGATTGTATGTCTTTCAAACATTTATTGTAGTAATCATAGACCATCCGTTATATTGTGACACCAGATTCCGGGTAGAGACGCATGTTGGCATTGTCGTACAGACTTTAGTTATTTTATCAGATTAAGTCTTCCACTTGATTTTCATTTGTCGTTAATATTTAAATGTTGATTACCTGTTAATTCCAATTATTAAAAAGGGCTAAAATGAAAGAGTTAGTGATTATTTATTTTGCGGCTTGCCTAGCTTCTATGAGTAGGCGCCATCACGACTCGCGAGGGTGAGAAATCTGGGTCGTGACAAATTGGTAGCAGAGCTCTAGGTTATATAGGTCTCACAATTCATGGACAAGCTTAGTATATTCTGAGGGATCCGTACAGAGACATATGTATTTATCCCCCAAAGGCTACAGAGTTAGGAAAAACTTCACATTTATTCTTTCTTGTCGTGCAATTTGGTTTCTCAATGCTAGTTGAATTTCTACTCTGTTCTTTCGCAGATGGCGAGAACATGTGCTTCCTCATCCACCAATCAGCAGTCTGAGCCCCCGGCAGTAGCTTCCATGAGGGGCAAGGGCGAGGTCGAGGTCGTGCTAGAGGCTGAGGCAGGGGCAGAGCTCAGCCCAGAGTAGCAGCACTAGTGCCAGAGCCTTAGGTTGACTTTGATGATGAGTTTCCGACCCAGGTTGTTTCGGTGGGCCCAACTCAGGTCCCGGAAGGATTTATTGCTACCCCGATACTCCAGGATGCTTTGGTTCGTCTAGTGGGCCTTATGGAGAGTGTCACCCAGGCAGACTTGCTTCCTGTTGCACCAACCATCTCTCAGGCTGGAGGAGGAGCCTAGAATTCTTCTACTCGCACTCCGGAGCAGACAGCTCCCCAGTTTCAGATTCCAACAGCTCATCCAGTTGGAGTAGTTCATTCGGGTGTGGTAGCTTGGACCTGTGATGGAGCAGGTATATCTGCTGATGCTTTGTGGATATTGGAATAGGTTCACCAAGCTCTATACTACTACTTTCTGTGGTACATCTTCTGAGGATCCCCAAGATTATCTAGACAGTTGTCATGAGGTTCTCAAGAACATGGGGATAGTGGAGACCAAAGGGGTCGATTTTGCTTATCTAGGTCCTCCAAGACTTGGTGGAGAGATTTTTGCTTGGCTAGATCAGCCGGATCCCCAACCTTGACTTGGGAGTAGTTTACTTAGCTATTTTTGGAAAAGTTTCTCCCCATCACTTAGAGAGAGGCATATCGGAGGTAGTTTGAGCGTCTCTAGTAGGGTTCTATGACTGTTACTCAGTATAAGACCAGATTCATCGACTTGACTCGTCATGCTCTTGTCATACTTCCCACCGAGAGAGAGATAGAGAGGGTAAGGAGGTTCATTGATGGATGTATTCAGCCGATTCAACTCTAGATGGCTAGGGAGACTGGAAGTGAGATTACTTTCCAGGAGGCGACCAATGTGGCCAAGAGAGTGGAGATGGTTCTGTTGCAGGGATGTTGTCATGGGTCGGACAAGAGGCCTCGTCATTTAGGCATATTCAATGGTGCCTCGTCTAGAGGCAGGGATTCGTATGGTAGAGGCCATCCTCTTAGGCACTTTTAGTCAGCACTTCAAGTTTCTTACGGTGCTTCGAGTGGCCGTGGTTATCACATGCAGTATTCTAATCAGTAGCCCTACAGTGCACCACCAGCTCCTATCAGTGCACCGCTGCTCCAAAGTTTTCGTGGTGGACATTCAGGTTGCCAGGGTCAGCCTCAGTTTCCTCTGTCACAATACTCAGGTGGATGCTATGAGTCTGGTGAGTATGGTCATATCAGGAGGGCTTTTCCAAGATTGGTGGATACTCAGTCACAACAGTAGGGTTCCCGTGCTATGGTTCAGGCACCAGGTGTTTCGCCACTCGTTCTTCCAGCTAGGAGTGGGGGTAGAGGTGCTAGAGATGGAGGTAGAGGTGATAGAAGTAGAGCTCAGGCTGCTAGAGGTGTAGGCCATCCAGCTCCAGGCCATCCCAGAGATGTAGTTCATAGTGGTAGGCCCCAGCCCCAATGTTATGCTCTTCCAGCCAGGCCTGAGGCTGAGGCTTATGATGCAGTTATCATAGGTAATGTTCTGGTTTATGGCATAGATGCTTCAATTTTATTTGATTCAGGGTCTACCTACTCCTATGTGTCATCTTATTTTCAACCATATGTTGTCATGCCTAATGATTTCTTGAGTGCCCCTGTATATGTGTCTACACCAGTGAGTGATTCTATTATGGTAGATCGAGTCCATCGCACTTGTATAGTTGTGATTGGGGGTCTTGAGGCTCGTGGGAATTTGTTGCTTCTGGATATTGTTGATTTTGATGTTATATTTAGGATGGACTAGTTATCACCTTACAACACTATCTTGGACTGTCATGCCAAGACTGTGACCTTAGACTTACCGGGTTTACCTCGTTTAGAGTGGAGAGGGACTCCTGGTCATTCTACCCATAGTGTTATCTCTTATGTGAAGGCTCAGAGTATGGCCGAGAAGGGGTGTTTGGCTTATTTGGCCTATGTTCGCAATTTTAGTGCTGAGGGTCCCTTATATTGATTTTGTGCCCGTTGTTCGGGAGTTTCCTAAGGTATTTTTTTCAGACCTTTCGGGTATGCTACCCGATAGGGATGTTGATTTCTGTATTGATTTGGCTCTGGGAACTCAGACCATTTCTATCCTGCCGTATCATATAGCTCCACCCGAACTGAAAGAGTTAACGTGCTTGAGTAGGGTTTCATTAGACCAGTGTTTTGCCTTGGGGTGCGCGGGTGTTGTTTGTTAAAAGGAAGGATGGGTCTATGAGAATGTTTATTGATTACCGGCAATTGAACAAGGTTACGATCAAGAATAAGTATCCGATGCCGAGGATTAATGATTTGTTCGATCAACTTCAGGGTGCCAAGGTATTTTCAAAGATTGACTTGAGATCTGGCTACTATCAGTTAAGGATTAGGGCATTCGATGTCCCTAAGACAATGTTCTGCACTCGGTATGGGCATTATAAATGTCATTCGTCTTGATAAATGCCCCAACAACTTTTATGGATTTGATGAACCAAGTGTTCAGGTCTTATCTGGATTCATTCGTGATAGTCTTTATTGATGATATTTTGATATATTCCCGCAGTCGGGAGGAGCACGAGCAACACCTTTGAGTGGTTCTTCAGACTCTGAGGGATAGTCAGTTGTATGCTAAGTTTTCGAAGTGTGAGTTCTGGTTGAGTTCAGTTGCATTCCTGGGTCATGTTGTATCCATAGAGGGTATTTAGGTTGATCCGAAGAAGATATAGGTAGTCAAGAACTGGCCTAGACCAGCATCAACTATAGAGATTCAGAGTTTCTTAGGGTTGGCAGGCTACTATCGTCAGTTTGTGGAGGGGTTTTCATCTCTCGCAGCCTTGATGACCAGGTCGACCCAGAAGGGTGCCCAGTTCAGGTGGTCGGACGAGTGTGAGGCAAGGTTTCAAAAGCTCAAGACAGCTTTGACTACGACACTGGTATTGGTTTTGCCGACAGGTTCAGGTCCATATATAGTTTATTGTGATACATCACGTATTGGGCTTGGTGTAGTGTTGATGCAGGATGGAAAGGTCATTGCTTATGCTTCGCGCCAGTTGAAGATTCATGAGAAGAACTATCCGGTTCATGATTTGGAGTTAGAAGCCATTGTTCACACATTGATAATTTGGAGGCATTATCTGTATGGTGTGGCATGTGAGGTGTTCACGGATCACAAGAGCCTGCAGTACGTGTTGAAGCAAAAAGAGTTAAATTTGAGGAAGAGGAGGTGTAACGACCCGACCGGTCTTTTTGAGCTCTAGCACATCGTTCAGTAGTCTGAGGCCATGAGCAGCTTCATTTCAAGTATTGTGACTTGTATGCATGGTCGGAATTGAAATTCAGGAAGATCGGAGTTAAATTTAAATGAAAATTCTCATTTCAGAAGCCTTAAGTTGGAGAAAATGGCTACGATTAGAATTTTGAGTAAAAAACCTCGGAATCAAGATCTGAAGGTTCTAGCAGGTTCGTATGATGATTTCAGACTTGGGAGTATGCCCGGATCGGGTTTTGGATGACCCTGGAGCGTTTTGGCGCCTATTGTGGAAGTTGGCATTTTGGAAGAAATTTCATAAGTTTGTTTGAACTGCATTTCAGTGTTATCGATGTCCGTTTGAAATTACATAAGTTTGGTATACAGAAGTGAATTCAGAGGCCCGTAGGTCATTTTGAAGCCATTTGGCTAAAGATAGAAATTTGAAGGTTTTTGAGAAGTTTGACCGAAAGTGGACTTTTTGATATCGGTTTCAGAATTCGATTTCGGAAGTTGGAGTAGGTCCGTAATGTCAAAATATTACTTGTGTGCAAAATTTGAGGTCAATCGGGCATAATTTGATAGGTTTAAACATCAGAAATAGAAGTTGGAAAGTTCAAAGTTCATAAAGCTTGGATTGGAGGTCGATTGATGATTTTATCGTTGTTTGATGTGATTTGAGCCTCGAGAAAGTTCGTAATGTATTTTGGGACTGTTTGGTATGATTGGTTGGGGTCCCGAGGGCCTCGGGTGGATTTCGGGTGGCTAACGGATCGAATTCGGAGTTTGAAGAAGTGCTGAAGCTACTGCTTCTTGTATTTCCGCTTCTGCAGAAAAGGGGACTGCAGAAGCGGTATCGCAGGTGCGAAGGGGAGACCGTATAAGCGGTTTTGGTTGGAGCTGCAGGGATCAGCAGATGCGGTTGGGCTTCCGCAGAAGTGGACCGTGCCTGCAATGTGGAGAACCACAGAAGCGGAAGGCCTGGACGTTGGTGGAAGCCGCAGAAGCAGCAAGCTGTCCCCAAAAGCGGGACCGCGGAAGCAGACATGGTTCCGCAGAAGCGAAAATTGCTGGGCAATAGGCTTGTTTAAAATCGTGATTGGGCGTTCATTTCTCTCATTTTTCATGGCTTGGGGCGAATGTTGGAGAGCTTCAAAGAGAGATTTTCATCTGCTATGCTAAGGTAAGTTATTCCCACCCACTTTTGAGTTAAATACATCAATTATGTGTGGATTTAAGCATGAAAATTAGTGTAAAATTGAGGTTTTGGAGGAAAACCTAGAAAATTATATTCTTGGAATTTAGCCATGATTTTGGGTATGGAATTTAGAGAAAATTATATATTTGAGTTCCTTAGGTTATGGGTAACCTTTATCTTTGAGAAATTTCGGATTCCGGGCACGTGGGCCTGAGGGCATTTTTGTTAATTTTTCGTTTGGGGTTAGAAATTGTTATAAATTGGGGTGTAAAGTATAATTGAGCATATATTAATGGATTTGTATGATTGTTGGCTAGTTTTGGAGCATTGTGCATTGGTTCAAGTCTTCGGAAGAGTGTAGAAATGCCGATGTGAGTCTTCGGAGCGAGGTGAGTCTCCTTTCTAATCTTGTGAGGGGGAATTTACCCCATAGGTGATTTAAATTGGTTATGTGCTCCTATTTGTAGGGGCTACGTACGCACGGGGTGATGATAGTCCGTGCGTAGCTACTATTATGCTATTGTCCGGGTAGTCTAGGACCCAAAAACATGTTATATTTGAATTAATTGTGAACCCATTGATGGTTTGAATTTGCTTAAATCACATTAAATTAATAAACGGATTTCTAAAAAGACTTAAGCTTCATTTTCTCAAATTATTAAAGAAAATTGGCCTTTCTTGGATAATTTCTCCATGTTGACTTCTTGATTGATTGTATGTTTGTGCGTATTTATTTTTGGAATGGGCCGAACGTCTCGGCAGATTAATAGATGTATCTATAGGCACGCCGTCGACCCTCGGCAAGTGCACATTTATTTTTGTTGGATCGGGTCATCGCCTCGGTGTGATTTGCGCATGCTTGTGTTGCTGCCTGAACTTAATTAAGTTATTATTGCCCTTTTGTGGCTTAGAAATATTTGGATTATATTTAAAGAGAAATTCTAAAAAATTTTCCTATGAAAGAATTACGTGCTTTCTTGTTTCCTCTATCTGGATTAGAATCATGTTTATAAAATAAATCCACTGTTTAATATATACATGTTAAGGATGAATCATCATTGGACCATTAGAGAGCGTCAAAGTTGACCATCTCGTCTCTACCCCTTCGGGATTAGGCGGGATACTCACTGAGTACACGTTGATTACATACTCATACTACACTTCTGTGTATTTTTGTTGCACAGGTATATATATACCTCTAGCAGCCTACTGGGCGTAGCAGGAAGGATGACTCTGGAACTAGGTGAGCTGAATTGTTCAAGACGACCCGCAGCTAGTGTATTTTCTTCCAGTATTTTCTTATTAAGCATTCCCTGTCCACAGTATTTTGGACATATGTTGTATTTTATTTTCCATATCGATAGTTTCTCATGCACTTGTGACACCGGGTTTCTGGGATGGTTTCAAAGGAATTTTACTAATCATTTATTGTTTAATTTAAATTGAAGTAATGATTGTTTTTAATTATAAAAAACGGAAGGAGAAATCTGGGATTTTCAAAAGTATTAAAAGAGGATTAATAAGTATTCTAGTTGGCTTGCCTGACAGAGGTGTCCGACGCCACCACGACCCTTAGTGGATTTTGGGTCGTGACAACATAGTACCAGAGCACTAGGTTCCCGTCGGTCTCATGAGTCATGAGCATGTCTAGTAGAGTCTCGCGGATCGGTACAAAGACGTCTGTACTTATCCTCGGGAGGCTACAAGGCTATTAGGAGTACTTCCCTTCTTTGTTTCCTTATCGTGCGGTTCGATTCCTTTGAGGCTTATGCCTTTGCTTTCTTCCTACTCAATCTTACGTGAGTGCTTGTTATAAATCGAAAATTGAAGGATTGTAATGGCACTACAAATGTGGTGCGGGATGATTTTCCTGGTATAGTTGATTGGACTATTATAGTCGCATTTTGGAGGGATATTCTATTGTTTCAGCTCAGTAACAGAACTTCCAAGAGCCTTGAGGCTAGGCACAGGTTGCCATGATGCTTATGAGCGATTATTCCGCAGTGTTGTTGTAATGGTAGGGTCTTGCCCACGTATCTGGGCAATGAATGAATTGAAGGGAGGTTTACTCAGTGTGTAATCAAGGGATTCAATATTTCATTCCCGGCAGGGGAAACTCAAACGAACTGAGGATGATCAGAAGTGGACTGTTGGAAGTAATGAAACGTGGTAATTGCAAGCGTGGTGGAGTTCTCCTCTACATTGGGGTGTTGTTGTCCTAATTGGACATACTAAGTTTGTCGATGTTATAATCTGCTACAATTCGCCTTTATGGCAGGATGTTGTGAAATAGTATTGGAGTTACGACTGTCAGATATCGCATGGTGCGGTGGTTTAGGATTGAATTAATATTTCAAATGTTGACGGTTCGGGAAATACGACCTTTGGAAAAATTTAAAGTCAGTAACAAATTGTGGATTCAAGTTCCAGGAAGATACATTTTATTAAGGCAACAACTGAGCAGCAAAAGATGAGAAAACATGTAGGAAGTGTCAGGTGGAGTTTTGAATTTCCAAAGGGTCATGTATAAGGAGCGTAGGTCGAGTAGCTGATTAGAGGAGCGAGTTTGCCTAAAGTGAGAGAGTGGCAGAGCTATATAGGGCTTAGTAGTAGGATGACTACGCGCCTAAGGAAAGTTTGGAATGATCTGGGATTTTAGCGACGGGCAATTGAAGTCTGCAGGTTTAATTCGAAGCATGGGTTGTTATGTGACACGAGATTTTGTATGATGGAAAGGAGCTGCTTGAAATGAAGAAGGATGTAGCATAACTCAGAATTTGAAAGGGTAATGCCACACATTTAATTGATGTCCACAAGGGATAAATGGACCGGCGCAGCTAGGAAGTGAGCTTGGACTCAGGATTTGGTTATTGATGTCATGGTGATTGTACCCCGTGCAGCAGCATTGGAAGGTGTCGGGAGGTTATTTCCACAAGCAGGTTATTTCCCCGTGAGTAGGTTAGCGGTCACGTGGTTGGCGAAGCTTCTGTAAGGAATTATATTGGTTATCCAACAAAGAGATCGATCGTGCGAATGTGGATGATGATTCAGAACACAAAATATGGGGATTTGCAGAAGGATTTCTAGAATTGGTGGCGGATGATTGCGCAAGGTTATGGAAATAAGAGGTAAATAATTTGGGTGGATTCTAGCGTTGTGTGTTAATGGCTTCAAGCTAAGTGGGAGAGCCCCACCGCTTATGATTTAGGTTGCATGGTTGGCTACTTTTGAGGTTTCCAGTTATTAATACCTTGATGGGTTATCTCAGCTACGGAAAAGACCATAAGTGGTGAATTGAGTAGATGAATTGTGGAATGCATGCTATGGTTGGCCTTGTTGGCTCATGTCCGAACTTGGGAAAAGATTCTGGATTTATGCCTCGTATAGATGCAGGTTTTAGAGAAAGTGATTTTGCTGGGTGCTTCGTCAAGAGGGTATTCGTGTGTTATAAGATTTATGGAGTGGATTAAATTCGGGACCAATTCAGAGCGGGTGGCTCTGAGTAACGGTCCTAGTGAATTCAAGAGGTAAATTGTGGTGCCTAATGATGTCGAGCTTACAGGTACAATTAAAAATCAAGATTTGTAGCAGTTTATGAGAAGAGGCACAGAATGTTCTTGGAAGTTGGGTTTGTGGTGTAGCATTTGGGTGTTATGAAATAGTTCGTGGGAATTGAGACAGCCTGGTCTCGTGATTCAAGGTCACTCGGGTGAGTGTAGATGGATTATGTTATGTGTTGAATAGAGTTAGTATTACTTATAAGGCAAGCAAGGATAAATTGGAAGAAGGTAGAATGATTATCCATAGTTGAATTAGCATATTGGGGCCAGCGATCAGTTCGTTTAGTGTGATCAAGTTATGTGTACGATTTGTGGCAGTACGTGTGAGGCTTGTCAGCCGTCGTAATTGATGTTATTCAGAAGCATTCTTTTGTTATGGCTTGTTAAGTGGAAGCGGATTCCGGAAGGGCTATGGTAGCTTAGACCACTACTTGCAGATTTGCATATTCTACGGTTATGGGAATTTACCTGTGTGTTGCTATGATTCTACTAAAGTGAGTTAAGTGAAAAGTTTGTATATGATGAAATGTTAAAATATTAATAATTTTGGAGTTATGATGAAAATCGCGTTCTACCCTATGTTGGCACGTTAGGTGCAGTGAGTAGCATGGAAATACGAAGTGAGGATCAAGGTTGCAGTTCAGTGTTGACAAGGATGTCACGGGCTCGGATGAGCAAGGAAAGAGTTGAATGATTAAAGTAAATTGGTATTGTTTTCAGCGTCACCTGAGATCGATGTCTGATGAAAAAGGCTTTGCATCCTGGTTAAGGATTCTTGATTGCTTTTTAGCGTTAGTGCGGCCCATGGTTTGGATGAACGGACCCGTTATTTATTTCGGGAGATTGTAGGAGCGTGTCCCACGGGAAGATTGTATAAGTGTGACATGTAGTCACTTGATTGACTAAAGATTTAGACGAAGTATGAGGATTGTGGTAATATCATTAATTTGAGAATTTAGGCTTGAAGGGCACTCTATTTATTGGGTTACGAACCGAGGAGGTTGCTCTGGTTATGATGGTGGTTCTTATGTGTTATGAGGCAAAAGAGAGTTATTATGGACCTTTGAAAGGTCATTATCCAAGTTGGTGCAATCGAAAATCGGCTTGAGATTAGTGGATTGATTTATTTGTGAACAGGGCTTTATATCATGCCAGTTGTGTACGTTTCGGTGAGCGTTCCTTATGGAGGGACAGTCGGGGTGTTATTTTGTCATCAGCTATTCCAGGTAATGATGTATTGCGCTGTATGAGTTGTGAAACGGCTTGGTAAGTTCTTATGTGTTGAGGTTCCGCGTGGCGATGATGTTATGTGAGCAGAATGGCTCTTGAGGTTCAGATCTTGTATCGCACCTCAGTTGTGCTTGAGTTTTGTAGCCTATAGCGCTATGTGTTTTCTCAGGGATGGTATTATTCACTTAATGTGCTCGCGATCAAAATTCGATATTTTTTTTATTTGTAACGAGCAAATTTAGCTTGAAGTGCAATTTCCTTATGTATAGATCGGGTGGCACGCCGCCATGGGTATGTTAATTGGATCGGATTGCGCGCCGCAACAGTGTGATGTCGAGTCTGGTTTTCTATATGCTGTTTTTGTGTGTTTCGCTTCCTATCTTCTCAGGAAGGTCCGTACTAGTGCGGGGGTTAGGTAATTCCTTCCAGAGTTCGATTTCCTATTTGTGTTGTGTTCGGATTGGTGGCTTATTGGCACATTGTGGCATCATATGAGACTCATTATTGTGTCCGAGGTGGCTTATTGCCTGAGCAATTCGTACTGGGTGAGACGAGATTTTCGGACTTAGGGTCAATGCAATCTGATTATATGAAGTATATTAAGGAGCAAAGATCATTATTTGGTTCAGAATGTGGCAATGTTTCTTGTCAGAAGTATAGACTCAATGATTGGTTGACTCGACAGTTGACTATGAATTTCGGCACATCTCATCCGTCGTGGCAGTATCGTATTGGAGTAAGACTTGCGTATGCCATGAGGTGCAATGTGAGCATCAGATTCGTTGAATTTTGGCTAAGTTGATCAGAAAATATTATCGTGGTCCTGTGGATTAAGCGTTGCAAAGTAAGAATTCAGCAAGGTTATGAAGTCATATTGGGTACAGCGTGTAGTGATTGATATAGTGGTTGTATGTTGGAAACCGCGCCTGGCATAGGATTCCGGATGTTGGAATCGGGCTCTAAGGATTATTTGCTTGAATAAAAAGGGAATATCTTCAGAATTTATCGAGCTAATGTGCCCAGCTAAGTTGTGGTAGCACGGAAAGGTGCAGGAGAAGTTAAACAGCAATTTCAGACTACTTCAGTATAGTTCTCAACACATTCGAGGACGAACGTATATCTATGTGGGAGAGAATGTAACGACCCGACCGGTCGTTTTGAGCTCTAGCGCATCATTCAGCAGTCTGAGGCCATGATCAACTTCATTTTAGGTATTGTGACTTGTACGCATGGTCGGAATTGAAATTCTGGAAGATCAGAGTTAAATTTAAATGAAAATTCTCATTTCAGAATCCTTAAGTTGGAGAAAATGGCTACGATTGGAATTTTGAGTAAAAAAACCTCAGAATCAAGATCTGAAGGTTCTAGCAGGTTCGTATGATGATTTCGGACTTGGGCGTATGCCCGGATCGGGTTTTGGATGACCCGGGAACGTTTTGGCGCCTATTGTGGAAGTTGGCATTTTGGAAGAAATTTCATAAGTTTGGTTTGAAGTGCATTTCAGTGTTATCGATGTTCGTTTGAAATTAAATAAGTTTGGTATGGTGATTCTGGAGTTGGGAGCGCAATCGGAAGTGAATTCGGAGGCCCATAGATCATTTTGAAGCCATTTGGCTAAAGATAGAAATTTGAAGGTTTTTGAGAAGTTTGACCGAAAGTGGACTTTTCGATATCAGGGTCAGAATCCGATTCCGGAAGTTGGAGTAGGTCTGTAATGTCATATATGACTTGTGTGCAAAATTTAAGGTCAATCGGGCATAATTTGATAGGTTTAAACATCAGAAATAGAATTTGGAAAGTTTAAAGTTCATAAAGCTTGGATTGGAGGTCAATTGATGATTTTAGCGTTGTTTGATGTGATTTGAGGCCTCGAGGAAGTTCGTAATATGTTTTGGGACTGGTTGGTATGATTGGTTGGGGTCCCGGGGGCCTCGGGTGGATTTCGGGTGGCTAACGGATCGAATCCGAAGTTTGAAGAAGTGCTGAAGCTGCTGCTTCTGGTATTTCCGCTTCTGCGGAAAAGGGGACCGCAGAAGCGGTATCGCAGCTGCGAAGGGGAGACCGCAGAAGCAGTTTTAGTTGGAGCTGCAGGGATCCGCAGATGCGGTTGGGTTTCCGTAGAAGCGGACCGCGCCTGCAATGTGGAGAACCGCAGAAGCGGAAGGCCTGGACGTGGGTGGAAGCCGCAAAAGTGGCAAGCTATCCGCAGAAGCGGGATCGCGGAAGCGGACATAGTTCCGCAGAAGCGAAAATTGCTGGGCAGTAGGCTTGTTTTAAAGTCGTGATTGGGAGTTCATTTCTCTCATTTTTCATGGCTTGGGGCGAATGTTGGAGAGTTTCAAAGAGAGATTTTCGTCTCCTATGATAAGGTAAGTGATTCCCACCCACTTTTGAGTTAAATACATCAATTATGTGTGGATTTAAGCACGAAAATTAGTGTAAAATTGAGGTTTTGGAGGAAAACTTAGAAAATTATATTCTTGGAATTTAGCCACGATTTTGGGTATGGAATTTAGAGAAAATTATATATTTGAGTTCCTAAGGTCATGGGTAACCTTTATCTTCGAGAAATTTCGGATTCCGGGCACGTGGGCCCGAGGGCATTTTTGTCAAATTTTTTATCGGGGTTAGGAATTTTTATAAATTGGGTTGTAAAGTATAATTGAGCATATATTAATGGATTTGTATGATCGTTGGCTAGTTTTGGAGCATTGTGCGTTGGTTCAAGTCTTCAGAAGAATGTAGAAATGCCGATGTGAGTCTTCGGAGCGAGGTGAGTCTCCTTTCTAATCTTGTGAGGGGGAATTTACCCCATAGGTGAGTTAAATTGTTATGTGCTCCTATTTCTGGGGGCTACGTACGCTCAAGATGACGAGAGTCCGTGCGTAGCTACTTTTATGCTATTGTCCGGGTAATCTAGGACCCAAAAGCATGTTATATTTGAATTACTTGTGAACCCATTGATGGTTTGAATTTGCTTAAATCACATTAAATTAATAAGCGGATTTCTAAAAAAGACTTAAGCTTTATTTTCTCAAATTATTAAAGAGAATTTGCCTTTCTTTGATAATTTCTCCATGTTGACTTCTTGATTAATTGTCTGTTTATGCGTGTTTATTTCTGGAATGGGCAGAATGCCTCGGCAGATTAATAGATGCATCTATAGGCGCGCCGTCGACCCTCGGAAAGTGCACATTTATTTTTGTTGGATCGGGTCATCGCCTCGGTGTGATTTGCGCATGCTTGTGTTGCTGCTTGAACTTAATTAAGTTATTATTGCCCTTTTGTGTCTTAGAAATATTTGGATTATATTTAAAGAGAAATTCTGAAAAATTTTCCTATCAAAGAATTACGTGCTTACTTGTTTCCTCTATCTGGATTAGAATCAGGATTATAAAATAAATTCACTGTTTAATATATACATGTTAAGGATGAATCATTATTGGACCATTAGAGAGCGTCAATGTTGACCATCTTGTTTCTACCCCTTCGGAATTAGGCTGGATACTCACTGAGTACACGTTGATTATGTACTCATACTACACTTTTGTGCATTTTTGTTGCACAGGTATATATATACCTCTAGCAGCCTACTGGGCCTAGCAGCATGGATGACTCTGGGACTAGGTGAGCTGCATTGTTCGAGACGACCCGTAGCCAGTATAGTTCCTTCCAGTATTTTCTTATTAATTATTCTCTATCCACTGTATTTCAGACATAGGTTGTATTTTATTTTCCATATCGATAGTTGCTCATGCACTTGTGTCCCTGGGTTTCTGGGATGGTTTCAAAGGAATTGTACTAATCATTTATTGTTTAATTTAAATTGAATTAATGATTGTTTTTAATTATGAAAAATGGAAGGAGACATCTGGGATTTTCAAAAGTATTAAAAGAGGATTAATAAGTATTCTAGTTGGCTTGCCCGACAGAGGTGTTCGACGCCACCACAACCCTTAGTGGATTTTGGGTCATGACAGGAGGTGGTTGGAGTTGTTGAAAGACTATGATATGACCATATTATATCATCCGGTAAAGGCCAATATGGTGGCCCATGGTTTGAGTAGAAAGTCAGTCAGTATGGGCAGTCTTGCTTATATACCCGTCGGTGAGATACCGCTTGCTTTGGATGTTTAGGCTTTGGACAATCAGTTCGTGAGGCTGGATGTTTCTGAGGCTTGCACGGTCGCTCGTGTTTCTTTATTGGAGCGTATCCGTGATCGGTAGTATGATGATCCCCATTTATGTGTCCTTAGAGATATGGTGTAGTACGGAGGTGCCAAGTAGGTTACCTTAGGTGATGATTGAGTTTTTAGATTGTAGGGTCGAGTTTATGTGCCTAATGTGGATGGACTTCGAGAGTTGATTTTAGAGGAGGCCCATAGCTCCCGGTACTCTATTCACCCGGGTGCCGTAAAGATGTATCAGGACTTGTGGCAGCATTACTGGTGGCGGAGAATGAAGAAGGATATCATTGCATACGTGGCTTAGTGTTTAAATTGTCAGCAGGTTAAGTATGAGCATCAGAGGCCTGGTGGTCTATTCCAGAAGATTGAGATTCCTAAGTGGAAGTGGGAGAGGATCACTATGGACATTGTTTTTGGGTTCCCAGGGATCAGAGAAAGTTCGATGCAGTGTGGGTTATTATTGATAAGTTGACTAAGTCAGCACATTTCATTCCTGTGGCAGTTTCCTATTCTTCTGAGAGGTTAGCTGAGATCTATATCCGGGAGATTGTTCATCTTCATAGTGTGCCTATGTCTATTATTCAGACAGAGGTGTGCAGTTTACCTCACATTTTTGGTGAGCAGTTTAGCGAAAGTTGGGCATACGGGTTGAGTTGAGCACAACATTTCATCCTCAGACAGACAGGCAGTCCTAGCGGACTATATAGATTTTGGAGGATATGATCCGAGCTTGTGTCATTGACTTTGGAGGCTCGTAGGATCAGTTTTTTCCTTTAGCAGAGTTTGCCTACAACAACAGCTACCAGTCGATTATCCAGATGGCTCCTTTTGAGGCTTTTTATACTAGGCGGTGTCGGTTGCTGGTTGGATGGTTTGAGCTGGGAGAGGCTTGGTTGTTGGGTACGAATCTGGTTCAAGATACCTTGGACAAGGTCAGGATTATTCAGGATAGGCTTCGTATAGCTCAGTCCAAGCAAAAGAGTTATGCCAACCGCTAGGTTTGAGATTTGGCTTTCATGGTCGGAGAGCGGGTATTGCTTTGATTTTCGCCTATGAAGGGCGTGATGTGATTTGGGAAGAAGGGCAAGCTTAGCCCTAGATTCATTGGCCCGTCTGAGATCCTTGATCGAGTGAGAGAGGTGGATTATAAACTTGCACTGCTGCCGAGCTTATCAGTCGTACATCCAGTGTTTCATGGGTCCCTGCTTCAGAAATATCATGGCGATCCATCTCACGTGTTAGATTTTAGCACTGTCCTGTTGGACAAGGACTTGTCTTACGACGAGGAGCCGGTAGCTATTCTAGACCGGTAGATTCTTCAGTTGAGATTGAACAGTTTTCCTTCTATTCGTGTTCAGTGGAGAGGTCAGCCTTCTTAGGCATCGACCTGGGAGTCCGAGTATGATATGCGAAGTCGTTATCCCCATCTTTTCCTCGACTCAAGTACTTCCTTCTTATGTCCGTTCAAGGACGAACGATTGTTTTAGAGGTAGAGAATGTGATGACCCAAAAGGTCATCACTTATTTTAAAAATAAATTCTACATTTCGAGGCCTTAAAAACCTCTTTCAGCTTTACCTCGATTTGCATACGCAGTCCGGGCACGTAGCCGGAAAGTTATTATGTGAAAAATCTATGAAAATGTTAAAATTTTGAGTTAAAATGCATTTACGTTGACTTCAGTCAATATTTTGGCTAAACAGGCCCGAACCCATGATTTGATGGTCTGGGAGAGTTCGTGGAAAAGCATGGGACTTGGGCTTATGCCCGAAATCGAATTCCGATGTCCCGAGTCCGAGAAGTAAATTTTTAAAAGAAATTATTTTCTAAAAAATATAAATGTTTCTAAAAGTGAAATGATAGGTGAAATATGTGGTGTCGGGCCCGTATTACGGTTCCAGAGCCCGATACAGGTTCAATATGATTTATATGTATTGTCGATAATGTTTGATAAGAAACGGGATCCATCTGACGTGATTCGGAACTTAAATGCAAAATTTGATGTTTAAAGAAGTTTTGAGAAATTTCATTGATTTTGAGGTTTAATTCGTTATTTAAGAGGTTATTTTGGCGATTTGATCGCACAGATAAGTTCATGTGGTGTTTTCTAGTTAGTACGTATGTTTAGTTTGGAGCCCCGAGGGCTTGGGTGAGTTTCGGAAGATTTTGAACTCATAAAATAGTTGCAGGTTTTTCAGTTTCTAGTGTTCTAGTATTTTCTTCTTTGCGTTCGCGGAAGGACCCTCTTGAATGCGTGAGTTATCCAATCTGAAGGAAATTTCCTTCTACGTGAACGCAAAACCCAGGTCGCGAATGCGAAGCTTTGGGGAGTCTTCCCTTCGCGAACATGGGCCTGTATCGCGAACGTGAAGGCTTATGAGCCTGGGCAGGGGGAGGGGTATTATACCCTACACAAACGCGACCACCTGGACGCGAACGCGAAGGTTGGAGGAGTTAATACTCCACAAATGCGAGCCCATTTTCGTGTACTCGAAGGTCTCTTAGGATTAATGAATCGCAAATGCGATAAGCTCATCGCGATCGCGTAGACCATATCTGCCCAGTTAATTTTAAGTTCAAAAACAGAATGTATTACGGGAATTCCACCATTTTTCATAAACTTCTTCTTCTCTACACCTCTTGGGCGATTTTTGAAGAGGAACTTCACCATAGCTTCATAGGTGTGTAATCCTAAGCTCGTTTTCTTCCATTTTTATCAACACCCACTAGATTTCTAGGCCTAAAATATGTGATTAAGGGTAGAAAATTAGGGATTTGGATAGAGTTAGGGCTTTTTGATTATTTGGAAATTTGACTTCGTTTTTAGGTTGGATTTCAAAATTAATTATATATTCGGGATCGTGGATGAATGGGTGATCGGGTTTTGGTCCGAACCTCGTGTTTTGACCAAGCGGGCCCAGGGTTAATTTTTGACTTTTTGAGAAGAATGATTAGAAAGTTATAATTACGCATTGGAATTGAATTGTTTAGCATTTATTGATGCGGTGTTTGATGCTTGAGTTGGCCGTGGAAGTTCGAGGTAAGTGTTTGGTCTAACCTTAGCTTGAGGGATTAGGAATTGTGTCCTATTTGCTATTTGCTTCTTGTCGAGTACTGCGTATAGGCATGGTGACGAGTATCTATACGTTGGTGTCGAGCATGACCGTGAGTCTTAAATTGTGATATATCGTGTTCTTAAATAATACTATGGACGGTTAAATTGATGATTCTCGATATTTAGTAAGGATTAAAATTGTTCTTGTGGAAATTACTTATTTGGTGTTAGCTGAGATAGTTAGATGTTGGAACAAGTATTGGTTATAGCAATTTCTCCCTTTCCGAGACGTATTTACTTATACTGTCGGTTCCGTTGCAGGGATAGTTTAGTTCTTTATTGATTTGTTATCGGGACACTTGTTACGATTGTTGTTGATTGTATGTGTAGATCGGGTTGCGTGCCGAAACAATGTTACATTTGGATCCGGTTGCACTGTGATGGCGCCCAACCATATAGATAGGCAAGCCTGGCCAATTATCACTCACGAACCCAACCTGATAACTCATTATCGACAATTTAAGGAAATTTAATAGTTTAAAAATAATCAGCCGATGTTTATAACAAAAACATTACGTAACAGACCGGAACATCTGACGAAACACTCCCAACAGAATCTGGGGTCACAAGTCTAGATCCTTTAAACAACGGAGTAATAAATATTCAAAAATACATAAGTATGGAATGTGGAAATAAAACTGAATAAAAGGGAGAAGTCGGGTCCTGCGAACGTCAGGTAGCTACCTCGACAACTCTGATAAAACTCTGGAAGATAGCAACTGCTCAGCTAAGTCTCCGGGACACCTGAATCTGCACACATGGTGTAGGGAGTAAAGTAAGTACTTCCTACTCAGTGGTAAAAGACATATATAATGGCTGAAAGTAAGAAATCCCAAAATACCACAATGCAAAGCTGAAACTAACCTTTTAGCACATTAAACGATGAAAAAACAATAATCAACGACAGATAAACAAATAGATATCAATGCATGAATGCAATGCAATGCGCATGACCGCTGCGGCGTACAGCCCGATCCATTTGGTAGCCGCGCTCATTGTGGGGGTTCAGACTCCGGAGGGGCTCCTACAGCCCAAGCGCAATGACATAGTAGCATTCGCTGCGGTGTGTAGCCCGGTCCACAATCAGTCCAGTTATATATGCATGCAAGCCACACGGGCACAATCAAGTTTACCATTTTCAGTTCCATTTAACAGGTATTATAGTTTAAGTGATTAAAACCTTAGAAGCAGGAGTAGTACTCTGAGGTGGAAGGGCGCTAAGTGAAGACTAGCCTTGCTGATAACCCTGGTGACCACGGGTTTAAGTGATTAAAACCTTAGAAGCAGGAGTAGTACTCTGAGGTGGAAGGGCGCTAAGTGAAGACTAGCCTTGCTGATAACCCTGGTGACCACGGCCTGAAGAAGCCCCACTGGACTCTGTGCGACCTGACTGAGGAGGTCTAAAGGAACGACCTCGGCTGCGCTGGAACTGGCCCCTAGATGGAGCACTGCTGAAACTACCTAAACCTCGAGGCCTCTTGGCCTCCCTCTCCTCACACTCCCGACGACGATCTGTCTCAATCTGACGAGACATATCAACTACCTCCTCAAATGAGGCAGCCACAACCCTCTCTCTAGTCATCACAATGCGAATGGGATAGTTGAGGCCATCCACGAACCTCCTAATCCTCTCCCGATAAGTCGGGATCATACAAGTAGCATGCCGAGCTAGCTGCGTAAACCTCAACTCATACTGGGTCACAGTCATGCCCCCCTGAACCAACCACTCAAACTGACGACGCAGCTCCTCCCTGCTAGACTGCGATACATACTTCTTTTTAAATAGAGCGGAGAACTGCTGCTAAGTAAGGGGCGCTGCTCCAATAGGCCTACGCCTCTCAAACTCCTCCCACCAAGTAAATGCAGGCCCTGAGAACTGGAAAGTAGTAAAATCTACTCCACTCGACTCCAATATCCCTGCAGTGCGAAGCATACGCTGACACTTGTCCAAAAATCCCAGGGCATCCTCGCCCTCTGTACCACTGAACGTCGGAGGTTAGTGCCTGCCGAATCTCTCCAATCGACGCTGCTCATCATCTGGCATAGCCGGAACCACAAAATCTGGAGCTGGTGCGACTGGGGCTACTGGTGTAACTGGGGCAACTGGTGCAACTGGGGCAACTGGTGCAACTGGGGCAACTCTTGGTGTCTTCAATCCCTGGACACCCTGCTCGGGTGTGCGAGCAGCGGGGGTCTGCTGACCACCCCCGGTCTGAGAAGTAGCTGCTGCGGTAGTGGCTGATACGGCCTGAGCCAGGTCAGTGCAGGCGGATAAGATCTGAGCCAAATCCTCCTGAAGACAAGGAATCACAATGGGCACTGCCGGTGCCTGAACAGGTGCTGCTAGAGCATCTACAGCTGGAGGATGGTCCTGAACCTGGGCAGCTGGTGGGTCTACAGGTGCTGCCCACACTGGCTCGCCTCGACCAAGATCGCGACCACGGCCCCTAGCGGGTGCCAAAGGTAGTCGTCCGCCACGTCCGGTAGCACGGGTTCTCGCCATCTGCGAGAGAATAGAATGCAGAAATTTAGTTCTCGGACCAACAAAGTCGCATGACAAGAATTTCAAAAAAGTGAAGTATTTCCTAAAGGTTATATAGCCTCCCGAGGATAGATACAGACGTCTACGTACCGATCCGCGAGACTCTACTAACCGGCTCATGACTCGTGCGGCCTAGTAACCTAGGCTCTGATACCAACTTGTCACGACCGAAACCCGGTCGTGATGGCACCCAACCATATAGCTAGGCAAGCCTGACCAATTATAACTCACGAACCCAACCTGATAACTCATTACCGACAATTTAAGGAAATTTAACATTTTAAAAATAATCAGCCGATGTTTATAATAAAAACATTACGTAATAGACCAAAACATCTGACGAAACACTCCCAACAGAATCTGGGGTCACAAGTCTAGAGCCTTTAAATAACGGAGTAAGAAATATTCGAAAATACATAAGTCTGTAATGCAGAAATAAAACTGAATAAAAGGGAGAAGTCCGGTCCTGCGAACGTCAGGCAGCTAATTCGACA
>MU682154.1:32945-46769 GCA_026770625.1 Nicotiana glauca | reverse complement strand
TATGATTAACTTCTTATCATATCAAGGATAATTACTTATTGGATTTGTGTTAACTAACATATGGCATGAACTAACACGTGTGGATATGGGTTGTAACACAAACAAATACTTCGACAGTTAAAAAAAAAAAATTCAGCTCTAGAGATGAAGTTCGACAGTTATAAAAAAAAACTTCAGCTCTATAGCTGAATTTAGACAGTTATAAAAAAAAACTTTAGCTATAACTTCACACTTTGTACCTGTAGTAACAATTTCCTGTGTATCACCACTTACAAGTTCTTTGCAAACAGCTAGTGCTCCTGCATATATCGACCGTCTTTCCCAAAACATTCATGAGCAGGTGCTTGATCTCCATTGCCTTTTCCAATATCACTTTCAAAAGCACAACTCAGTGCATGTTTTTCAGTGCCAACAACTTGATCATCTGCACCTTTCTCTCCACCTTTACTCTGTCTACAAATACTGGGTTGTTCCTCTCCACCTTGTTCTTGAACATGTTCAACGCCTTCAACAGCCGCTTCATTATGTGTAGCATTATCATCTGCGACTTTACGCAATGCATCATGAGCAGTATGTTCTTCAGTCTCAACAACTTGATTATTTGTACCTTGCTCGCTTCCAATATTCTCAGTTGATAAATGTGATTCATCATTTACATCTCTGCTCAATCTATCAGCACTTGAATGTCACTCTTCAATTTCTTCTTGAATATGTTCATCGCCTTCAAAAGCCGATAGATGTTCGTAACAGTCATTCATTATGTCATACTCTCGATGCTTACTCAAATCATTTGATTTATTGACAATCGTAAACAACTGCTCAAACTTCTCATCGAAATATTCCTAGAAAAAAAATTACTAACAATGATTAATCTGAATAACATTAGCACAAATAAAAAGACTTCTCTATAAATTAGCTTACCTTCACTTTTACAAAAATTGCACCCACAATAGCAGTTCGCTCCTCTTTTTTAAACTTATCAAAAACTTCATTCACGATCATGCTTCTTTCTTTTTCTGCATGCCTTTGAACCTCTGTTGTTAACCTCTAGAATAGATACACAACAAAAATTCAGATATAGAAGAAAACTTCAGCTCAAAAAATAGGTTGTACTTTTACAAAAACAAACCCAAAAAACTTCAGATCAAAACTTACAAAGCATATTGTGTCAAGTAATTCATTGTCGTCAAAGTCAGATGTAGACGAGGTAGAAAGACTCTTGGTACGAGATGCTTCGCCAATAAAAGGATTTGGATTCAGTTCTTTTGGTTGATTCCGACTACGTGGTGATTCACCAATGACATGAGTTTGATTTGGTTCTTTTGATCGACTCAGAGTAGGTGGTGATTTACCAATGACAGAAGTTCGATTCGATTATTTTGATTGACTCAGAGTACGTGGTGATTCACCAGTTGAAGGAACTACATTAACTACATTTGAACGAATCCGGCTGCACGGTAATTTTCCAATTAAAGGCATTGAATTCAATTCCTCTTATGTAGGAATTATATCAAATACCCTAAAGTCGCGATATCTCTGTTTAATACAAAAAAGTATATTATGAGGAGAAAAAAACTAATACATCATCATATTAGCACAAAGACAAAAAAAATAAAAGTAACTTACTTCATGAGTTTGGAACATATAATAAAATTCGAGAAATTTAGGCTCTCCCGCGCATACATAATGTAACATCCCGAGGACCTGAGGGGTATCAAGGTATTCATCCTCTCTTATATACTTCTCCCAAACATCTGGAAAGCGCTCATAGAACCAAGCACATAACAGATATGGAAATCTACCAAGTTTATACTCAGTTGTATGGAATTTGTTTTGCTTGTCCAATACATGTTTTAGGGAATAAATGAGCTTCTCATAAGCCACATTACCCCAAGGATATTCAGCGCAAACGCATACTCCTCTGCCACATATAACTCAGTATTGATCCCAAACAAAATAGACTCTACAACAAGAATTTCCATAAGCTTAACCGCATCATCATCACACTCGCATACGTGTACATGATTCACAACATTCTTTGGAATTTCATTGCGAGTCATAAAACTTCGAATATCCTTCAAAGTCACACCCTTGGACTTACCAAAATACCGCTTCAAAAGATTGCTCTCTCGATTAATTGGTCTTTCAACATTGTGTGTTGTGATCTGCAAATCACACATAATGTGAAAGTCTTCAAGGGTGAAGGAAACATCATGCCCAAAAATCTTGAAACTAATAGAGTCTCGATAATTCGTGAATATTCGAGAAAGACACAGACAATGCACCAACTTCATGCTGCATTGGAAATTCTCCATAGCCATAATGTATCTAAATGTACCATTATTAAGCTTATCCTGTTGAGTAGGAGTCAAGAAAGTTGCATTAATTTCTTCAAATCATGGTTCCCCTTCCAGTAACCCTTAGAGTTAAACCAATCTCCAAACTCATAATATCTTTGTCCTGGTTTTGTAGGTGGAGCAGAGGGGGCATAAGAATCTTGGGGTATTATAGGTAGTCTAGGTGCTTTAGGGGCTTTGCCTTTTTTAGCTGCATTAGGATCTTTAGATGCTTTAGGAGCCATCTGTTCAAAAAAAAATAAAAGATACAAAAAATAACATCAGGACATTATCAAAAAGATCAGTTAAAACTTCAATGCCTAGGAAGGCTGAAGTTCGACAGGTATAAAACAAAAACTTCAGCTATAGAGCTGAAGTTCGACAGGTATAAAAGAAAAACTTCAGCTATAGAGCTGAAGTTCGATAGGTATAAAAGAAAAACTTCAGCTATAGAGCTGAAGTTTGACAGGTATAAAACAAAAACTTCAGCTATAGAGCTGAAGTTCGACAGGTATAAAACAAAAACTTCAGCTCTAGAGATGGACTTCACCAGTAACAAACACAAAAACTTCAGCTCTAAAGATGGACTTCACCAGTAACACAAAAGCTTCAGCTCCTAAAGCTGGACTTCACCAGTTACAAACACAAAAACTCCAGCTCCTAAAGCAGAACTTCACCAGTTACAAGCACAAAAACTTCAGCTCTTAAAGTTGAACTTCACCAGTTACAAGCACAAAACATTCAGCAAAAAAATATGCTGTAATTTTTACAAAAAACAAAACACAAATTCAAATCCAAAAATAATGCCAAATCATGAAAAAAAAACTTCAGCTCATATCTAAGATATCATTGAACTATAGTATCATTTGTTTAACTCTCAAAATTTTTAAAAATTTAAACGTCTAATCACAGAAGAAATTATAGAATTTTCATTAACAACATAAACACTCATTCAAAAAACCTAAAAACACAATCGTAAAATTAAAGCTAATGCACTTATCAAACTAAACCCTAAGAAAATATTTTATCATAAATACATGACATTCAAAACCAAAATCAGAAATTAAATCATAAAACCAGAAAGTTAATGCAATGTACCTGTGATTAAATCATAATGTGGGAACAATGACGACTAGCAGTTGAAAAATCAAAAGCAACGACGAAAACCATTTGATTTTAGAGAAGAACTTCAAAAAATGCGAATAACGGGAGAGAGAGAGACAGAGAAAGTAGAGGACTAGTGTGTGCTTGGAGAGAAAGTAGCCTTTTTAATAAGGAAGTGCAAAATGGTCTTTTTAAATGGTTTTTAACAAAAAAAATGGGTACGGGTGCAAACAAAAAGACAAAGCGGCTACAGGTTAAAAAGAGGCATCCAAATAGGGCGCCCCGTGCAATTTTTACTAGTTTTCGGGCAATATTCATTCTTAGAAATTACGACCCTCGTCACTTGGCTTAACAGTCCAATAAAAAATGGCCCAGATTTGAAGCTCTTATCCTATTTAGTCCATGTTGTACATAACTTAAAAGAAGCTTTTCAGCCTTTATCCATTATTAAAGATACACTTTTAGGGTTTTTATTATTTTTTTTCTTTCTTCATTCCCAGCACACCAAATTCTCTATCACCGCCTATCGCTTCTTTATTTCCAACCCACATAGATTCCTCATCCTCTATTAACCTAGCCCCCCTATTCTCCCTCCCCTACCTCCTACGCAGTTCTGCCATCAACGGCTCGAAGAAGGCTCGGGCTCCTACTCCGTCGTCTATGGTGGTAAGCAGAAGAATCATAATTTTTTTTGAATTTGGGTTTCACTCTTTGCAGTTTGAAACCTTAATTTCCAATGTCTAGTGAAGTTCTAAGGAGAAAAGATCGGAAGCTAAATCAGTCTTCAACATGATGAAGCAGAAAGCTCCAGACTTGCTTGCTCTTAAGCTTGTTGACATTCTTGGCTCATCGCAAGTTATTGATTCTCGTGATATGTGTGTTGTCCTCCTTGAAGTCTCGAATCTGAAATTGGGTGTATCGTATTTGTGCGTTGAATTCCAAATCATTGGCACAAAATTGCTAACCTATAGACGAGTTGAATCATCCAATACCTTCTACTACAACTCGAGGCTTGGATAAAAATCATAAATATGTAGCAGTTTGTATAAAAACTGTTTAATAGTGTATAATTGTGTATATGAATATACATACACCTCTTATACGCTATTATACATGTTTATACAAGTTATATAGTATTGTATAATTGTGTATAATAATATATTTTTTTTTCAGTTTATAAGTATGTATATAGATTTTTAGTGTGTAAGAGGCCTCTACGGAAGTTTGACACTTCTTTCTCATCTTCTTTTTCGTGTATGTGCTGTATAAGAAAGATTTGTACGCGTTGGAGGGATTCTACAATTCATTTACCAAGTTTTTATTTTTCTTTTATTCTGTTGGATTGCTTCAGCAATTTCACATAATAGTGTATGAAAACAACTGGTTGTATAAGGAGGGAGCAATAACCGTAGTTGATTGTGTGAAATAAGCTGTCTTTTTGGAATTAGCCTATTATTTTTGGGCTATAGATTTGCAAAGTGGTATCCAGGTTATTATATTGCAAGTCAGGTGTGTGAGTTGTATTTATGTGAAATTATCTTGTATTTAATTTTACTTTATTCATTTTAATGATATTCGATTGTATTCATTCGTAACTGCTTTTATATTGTATTTAATTTACTATATTCATTTATGCCTACTTTTATGATGTATTCAATTTGCCGTATTTATTCAAACAACAAAAATTTAAAAAATACAGGAATCTGCCATAAAGAAGTAATTTTCGGAAAATATAAATACAGGTAAAAATACAAAAAAAAATATTTGCATTGAAAAATTTATAATACACTCAAATTTGAGTGTATTTGTATAGAACACAATATATTTGTATCATCATATGTGACTCAATAGTAAAGAAGAAAAGAAAGTTTGCTGGAGATGGCGTCTTCCGACCAAGCAAAATATTGTATTAAAACTAAAAATGGACGAACAAAGATCCGGCATGATATGAAAATACACTATCACTTTGTATTTACCAAAATCCAATTAGACGAATACACTTAGATGTGAGATGCAAAGAAGGAGAAAAAGTCATGGATTCCAGCATCTCCGTTAGATCCAGGTCTGGTGACGCCTCCGATCTTTCTCCTCCATTATTTTTTCTGCCGGTAATGGACCCATGACGACTTTGTGATTTTTAGATTTGGATCTGACGGTGGAGATGAAATAAGGGAAGAGAGAGAGAGGGAGAGAGAGGGAGAGAGGGAAAGAGAGAGAGAGAGAGAGAGAGAGAGAGAGAGAGGCGGGTGGGTCTGATTGTCACGACCTGAAATCCCACTCTTAGGATCGTGATGGTGCCTAACATTTCACTTGTTAGGCAAGCCAATTTTTACCAATTCAAAATAAAATACTAATAAAGACGAGCCGAAATAGTCTGAAATGGAGTAAATAAATACATATAACGTATCCAAACATTTTCTAGAATTCGGAGTCACGGTGACATGTGCAACTAGAGTACTACATATATGGTCAGAAACAAAGTAAAATTTTTTGAGACTAGGAGAAAGAAGGGGACTCCAAGGTTACAAATGTTGTGCAACTATACTTCAAGTCTCCAAATATGGTTGAATCCGAGCACAACACCACTAGACGTCGTTGGGACGAACACTGGTATCTGCACAAGAAGTGCAAAAATATAGCATGAGTACAACAGACCCAACGTACTCCGTAAGTGTCGAGCGTAACCTCGACAATGTAGTGACGAGGGTTTGACAAGACACCTACTTAAAATCTTGTACATATAATATATAAAGAAACAAAGAAACAAGTAAAATAATAAAATATTAACTGGGATGGGACATGCGAAAAGGGAAAATATCATATGAGTGACAAGTATGTAATCACCAAATAACATCTTTCCGAAATAAGCAACAATATAACCAAGTAAATCACCAATCCGAAAATCAAATAAGGCAATGAAATAAAGATGGCACGACATCACCCTTCATGCTTTTGCTCTTGCCCTCGCCACGTAATATCATAAATAAAATGGTACGACATCACCCTTCGTACTTTTACTCTCTGGCACGGTATCGCCCTTCGTGCCTTAATGCTCACAACCTCTCAATATATGATAATGAATGCAAATAAGGTACAGCAACACCTTTTGTGCTTTTCACTCTTCTTCACCAAGCAACAATACATATTCAAATAATAAATACTTTTATGAGTTTCTTGTTATGTCATTTGGGCTGACCAATTCCCCGGCGGCTTTCATGCATTTGATGCATAGTATATTCAGACCATATCTTGACTCCTTTGTTATTGTTTTTATTGATGATATTCTGGTATATTCCTAGAGTCGGGAAGATCATGAGCGGCACCTGAGGACAGTGCTTCAGACTTTGAGAGAGAAGAAATTATATGCAAAAGTTCTCAAAATGTGAGTTCTAGTTGAGTTCTGTGGCATTCTTAGGCCACATGGTATCGAGTGAGGGCATTCGGGTGGATCCGAAGAAGATAGAGGCAGTGCAGAGTTGGCCTAGACCCTCCTCAGCCATAGAGATTCGTAGTTTCCTTGGCTTGGCGGTTTACTACCGTCGTTTTGTGGAGGGGTTTTCATCGATTGCAGCCCCTATGACTAGATTGACCCAGAAGGGTGCGCCATTTTAGTGGACAGAGGAGTGTGAGGCGAGCTTCCAAAAGCTCAAGACAGCTTTGACTTCAGCCCCAATCTTGATGCTACCTATAGGTTCGGGGTCTTATACAGTTTATTGTGATGCCTCAAGGGTTGGACTTGGGACGGTGTTGATGCAGGACGGTAGGGTGATTGCCTACGCGTCCAGATAGTTGAAGATACATGAGAAGAATTACCCTGTCCACAACCTTGAGTTAGCTGCTATTGTTCGTGCCTTGGCGTCATTATTTGTACTGGGTGCCTTGTGAGATCTAGACTGACCATCGGAGTTTGCAGCACTTACTCAAGCAGAAGGACCTGAATATGCATCAGAGGAGATGGCTAGAGTTGTTGAAGGATTATGATATCACTATTCTGTATCACCCCCGCAAGGCCAATGTGGTGGCGGATGCCTTGAGTCGCCGGGCAGAGAGTTTGGGTAGTTTGGCATATTTACCAGCTTCAGAGAGGCCTATGGCGATGGATGTTCAGGCCTTAGCCAGTCAGTTTGTGAGATTGGACCTTTAGGAGCCCAGTCGGGTTCTAGCCTGTGTGGTTTCTCGGTCTTCCCTATTTGATCGTATCAGGGAGCAGCAATATGATAACCCTCATTTGCTTGTACTCAAGGATAGTGTCACGACCCAAACCCCGATCGTGATGGCGCCCAACACGTTGTTAGGCAAGCCCGACCTTTAGAACATTCTCATACCAAGTTACAAAGCTCCTTATAAGTTATTTAATTTAAAATATCAATTAAGCAAAATCTCAGTCTGTGATAGTAATAAAAACTGTGTGGAAACCATAATAATATTAAACAGCCCATATCAGATCTGGCGTCACGAGTCAGAGCCTCTAGATACAACTGAGCAACATCCTATACATATGAAAGTCTAGGTGCGGAAGTAAAAGAAAAGACAAGAGGAGAAATCGGGTCCCGCGGACGCCGGCAGCTACCTCGATGACTTCGACAACTGAACTAGGCAGCAGCAATAACCTCAGCTATGCCTCCGGGATCCCTGTATCTGTACACAAGGTGCAGGAAGTAAAGTGAGTATTCTAACTCAGTGAGTAATAGCAATAAATAACAACTGAAAGCAAGAAATCCTGTAAGAACACTACACAGTTCTATAACCAACAGTAAGGACAGTAAAGATCAGCTAATTAGGGAAAACTGGTGAAAATCTCCTACAGTCCGACAACTTACCAATACTAATGCGGCGCGCAACCTGATCCATATGTAATACTGCTACGGCGTGCAGCCCGATCCAATTATAGTATATACTACTGCAGCGCACAGCCTGATCCAATAATAATAGTCGATGCGCTCACTGGGGGTGTGTGCAGACTCTAGAGGGGCTCCTACAGCCCAAGCGCTATAATATTGCGGCGTGCAGTCCGATCCACGTAATATATCACTGCGGCATGCAGTCCGATCCATATAATATACTACTGCGGCGTACAGTCCGATCCATATAATATACTATTGCGGCGTGCAGTCCGATCCATATAAGATACTACTGCGGTGTGCAGTATGATCCATATATGTATATGTATATACTGCTGCGGCGTGCAGCCCGATCCGGTGTATATCAAATACCCTCACTATGGGGTCCTTGACCCCTCTCAGTCAATATAGACTTGGCCTCTCGGGCTCACTCAGCTAAGACGAGGTTTTCAACCCCAGGTATTCCTCATTTAGAGTGCAAATTGCTAAGACCGGTTCATATTATGTTTTACAGCTAAGGATATGACTGAGAGTATGTTTTCAACAGGTAAAGTGAGGTCAATTAGCTCAACATGCTCCCTAAGGGTTCTACAGATCGGCACAATGCCCCAAATGTGGAAACTAGACCAAAATGTATGGATATAAATGCAGTCTCAGTCAAAAGTACAGTAGAGTCATCAATCGGAATGGACCGAGTCCAAATCCCTAGCAGTAACATTACCACGCTCATCATACGGCGCGTATCTCATTTCAACATAGCACTACATAATGCAAATACGGGGTCTCAAACCCTCAATACATCATTCATAACCATTACTCACCTCAAGCTTCCTAAAAAATCGACTTCCTCAAGTGTAGAATCTGACCAAAACCACAAGGAATACGTTAAAATAAGCTAATGGAACATAACTCAACTGAAAGAACTCGAAAAATATCCAAAAACACGAAGTTGGCAAAATCCGAGCCCTGGGCACATTTCTCGAAAAATTACTAAATTTACATTACCGGATTCCTCGTCTCGCCACGAGTCCGTACATATAAAATTCATCGAAATCAGAGTCCAAATGCTCCCTCAAATCCCAATTTCTCATTTAAAAACCCAAGCCCTAGTTCTTCAATTTTCACCCACTTTTCCAAGAATTAAAGGTAGATTCTTTGATAAAATAGCGTTTCTAGGTCACGAGACTTACCCCCAATCGATTACTGTCAAAAATCTCTTCAATATCGACCAAAAAGCTCTTGAAGTGGTTAAAAAATGGAGGAAACATGAAATGGGTCGCGGATGAAATGCAACATAAAACCCTCTGTCGCCCAGCTTTTTCTTCTATGCGAATGCGAGGGTCCTCTCGCGTTCGCGATGAACAAAAACTCCACAGACCACTTTAACCCTACGCGAACACGTACAACGAGTCACGAACGCGATGCTCCAACTTCCATCACTACGCGAACGCGTCCAAACCATCGCAGACGCGATGAGTAAACCAAGCTGGCCCCTGATTTCTTCTACGCGAACGCGTGGTACCCACCCACGAACGCGATAGCCATCCACACAGGCCTACGCGAACTCATTCCATGCCACGCAACGCAAAGGCCAAGAACCCATACTTACGTGAACGCGACAAGGCCTATGCGAACGCGAAGGCTAAAAATAGCCTGCAACTGCTATTGCATTTTCTGCAACATTCCAAGCCAATTTTCTTCCGTTTGATCAACCGGAATCACCCCAAGGCCCCGGGGACCTCAACCGAAAACACCAACCTACCCCAAAACATCATACGAACTTGCTCCAATCATCAAAACACGTCAAACAACACAAAAATCATCAATTTACCATGAATTCAAGCCTAAGTTTATCAAATTCTTCCGAAACTCACATTCGATCAAAAACCCGACCAAACGATGTCCGAATGACCTGAAATTTTGCACACACATCCAAATTCACCTAACGGAACAACAACAACACTCAGAATTCCATTCCGACCCTAGGATCAAAATCCCACCTATCAATCGGAATCCGTCAAAATTCAAACTTTGCCAATTCAAGCCTAATTCTACACCGGACCTCCAAATTCAATTCCGATCGCGCTCCTAAGTCACAAATCATCCCCCGAAGCTAACTGAACCTCCGGAATTCACATCCAATCCCTCTAACTACATAGTCAACTTTCGGTTGACTTTTCTAAGACAAGCTTTCTTCTAAGAGGCTAAGTGCCTCATTTCCAACTAAAACCAACTCAATTCCACCCGATTGACTCGAATACTGATATTGAAACATAAAGCAACACAACATGGGGAAAACGGGGTGGTAACTCACGTGGCGATGGGCCGGGTCGTCACATCCTCCCCAATTAAAACAAACGCTCGTCCTCGAGCGGGTCAAGAAACATACCTGGAGTCTCAAATAGGTGGGGGTATCTACTCCGCATCTCCTGCTCGGTCTTTCAAGTAGCCTCCTCCATGGGCCGACCTCTCCAATGCACCTTCACTGAAGCGATATCCTTGGACCTCAACTTTCAAACCTGTCGACCCATAATAGCCACCGGCTTCACATCATATGACAAATCACCATCCAACTGAACCGTGCTGAAGTCCAACACATGAGACGGGTCCCCAACATATTTCCGGAGCATAGATACATGGAATACCGGATGCATACTAGACAAGCTGGGTGGCAAAGCAAGCTCATATGCCACCTCTCCAATCCTCCTGAGTATCTCAAAAGGCCCAATGAACCTCAGGCTCAGCTTCCCTTTCTTCCCAAACTGCATAACACCCTTCATGGACGAAATCTTCAACAAGACCTTCTCGCCTACCATATAAGACACATCACGAACCTTCCGGTCCGCATAACTCTTCTGGCGCGACTGTGTTGTACGAAGCCTCTCCTGGATCAACTTCACCTTCTCTAAAGCATCCTGAACCATCTCAGTCCCCAACAATCTAGCCTCGCCGGGCTCGAACCATCCAACAGGAGATCTACACTGCCTACCATATAACGCCTCATACGGGGCCATCTGAATGCTCGACTGATAACTGTTGTGGTAGGCAAACTCTGAAAGCGGCAAAAACTCATCCCATGAACCTCCAAAATCAATAACACAGGCACGCAACATGTCCTCCAAAATCTGAATAGTGCGCTCGGACTGCCCGTCCGTCTGAGGATGGAATGTTGTGCTCAACTCCACCTGCGTACCCATCTCCCCCTGAAATACCCTCCAGAACTGAGAAGTGAACTAAGTACCTCTGTCCGAGATAATATACACTGGAACTCCATGTAACCTGACAATCTCCCGAATAAAGATCCCTGCCAGCCACTCCAAAGAGTAAGTAGTACATACTGGAATGAAGTGCGCAGACTTGGTCAGCCGATCCATAATCACCCAAACTGAATCAAACTTCCTCAAAGTCCAAGGGAGACCACTCACAAAATCCATAGTAATCCTCTCCCATTTCCACTCACGAATAACCATACACTGAAGAACACCGCCCGATCTCTGATGCTCGTACTTGACTTGCTGACAGTTGAGACATCGAGCTACATAACTCACAATATCCTTCTTCATCCTCCTCCACCAGTAATGTTGTCTCAAGTCCTGATACATCTTTGCAGCACCCGGATGAATGGAGTACCGCGAGCTGTGGGTCTCCTCTAGTATCAACTCCCGAAGACCATCCACATTGGGCACGCAAATCCGGCCTGCATCCTCAACACACCGTCATCATCAGTGGTCACATCTATGGCATCATCATGCTGAACTCGGTCCTTAAGGACAAGCAAATGTGGATCATCATACTGGTGCTCTCTGATGCGGTCATACAAGGAGGACCAAGAAACAACGCAAGCCAACACCCGACTCGACTCTGAAATATCTAATCTCACCATCTGATTGGACAACGCCTGAACATCAACTGCAAAGAGCCTCTCCCCAGCTGGAATATACGTCAAGCTGCCCATACTAACCGCCTTTCGGCTCAATGGATCAGCCACTACATTGGCCTTCCCCGGATGATACAATACAGTAATGTCATAATCATTGAGCAAATCAAGCCACCTCCACTGCCTCAAATTAAGATCTTTCTGTTTGAACAGGTGCTGAAGGCTGCGATAATCAATATACACCACACAAGAAACGCCATACAATTAGTGCCTCCAAATCTTCAGAGCATGGACTATAGCTGCTAACTCCAAATCGTGCACAGAGTAGTTCTTCTCATGGGGCTTCAACTGACGAGAAGCATATGCAATAACCCTACCCTCCTACATCAGCACACACCCGATCCCAACTCTCGAGGCATCACAATACACAGTGTAGGAACCTGAACCTGATGGCAATACCAATACTGAAGTCGTGGTCAAAGCTGTCTTGATCTTCTGAAAGTTCTTCTCGCACTCCTCGGACCACAAAAATAGAGCACCCTTTTGAGTCAACTTGGTCAAGGGTGACGCAATAGAAGAAAATCCCTGAACAAACCGGCGATAATACCCTGCCAACCTAAGGAAACTATGAATCTCAATGGCTGAGGTCGGTCTAGGCGAACTCTGCACCGCCTCTATCTTCTTCGGATCAACCTGAATACCATCACTGGACACCACGTGTCCCAGAAAAGCCACAGACCCGAGCCATAACTCACACTTGGAGAACTTTGCATAAAGCATCTCCTCCCTCAATCTTTGCAATACTACTCTCAAATGCTGAGCATGCTCCTCCTGGCTACGCGAGTACACTAGGATGTCATCAATAAACACAATCACAAATGAATCCAGATACTACCGGAACACGCTGTTCATCAAATGCATGAACGTGGCTGGGGCATTAGATAGCCCAAAAGACATAACTAGAAACTCATAATGCCCATATCTCATCTTGAAAGCTGTCTTCATAATATCTGAATCCCTAATCTTCAGCTGGTGATAGCCAGATCGAAGATCAATCTTCGAGAATACCCTCGCTCCCTGGAGCTGATCAAACAAGTCATCAATACAGGGTAGTGGATACTTATTCTTCACTGTCACCTTGTTCAGCTTCCTGTAATCAATACACATTCTCATTGTGCCATCTTTCTTCTTCACAAATAAGGCCGGTGCACCCCACGGTGACACACTAGGACGAATAAACCCCTTATCTAGGAGTTCCTGAAGCTGCTCCTTCAACTCCTTCAACTCAGCTGGTGCCATACGATAGGGAGGAATAAAGATAGGCTGAGTGCCCGGTGCCAGATCAATACCAAAATCAATGTCCCTATCCGGTGGCATGCCCGGCAGGTCTGCTGGAAACATATCTGGAAAATCCCTCACAACGGGAACAGAATCAAGGCTAAGAGTCTCAGCTCCAACATCTCTCACAAAAGCCAAGTACGATAGACATACCTTCCCAACCATCCGTTGGGCTTTTAGGAAGGAAATCACCCTACTGGGAACATAGTCAGTCATACCACGCCACTCGATCCTTGGAATACCCGGCATAGCCAATGTGACTATCTTGGCGTGACAGTCTAGAATAGCATGGCACGGAGATAGCCAATCCATGCCCAGAATAACATTG
>MU682152.1:1845-15481 GCA_026770625.1 Nicotiana glauca | reverse complement strand
TATATATAATATATATATATATATATATATATATATATATATATATATATTTATATATATATATTTATATATATATATATATATGTGTTCACCAAGATGCGGTATGCACATAAGGTACTTCTTTGAAATTAAATGTTAAACAAGGTATGGAATGTACACATGGTTATAATATAATTATTTTAAATTTAAAGGCATCAAGACACGAAATGCGTACATGATCCTTTTATTATTTAAGCATATCAATCCAAGGTTCGGGTATCAATATATGGACTAATATTTAAAGTGTCTAAAACTTTTCTAGCGTATTCATAAATTCAAGCCTAAACCGAATAAAGAAACATGTTAGGAACTCTTTCCTATTGGATGTCAAGAAAAGATTCAACTTACTTATAACCTTCTCTCAATTCCACTATTGTTTATACTAATATGCTAAGGAGATTCCCACAAAGCTATACAATATAGTGACCAGTCAATTACCAAGGTGTTAACACGATCAGCGAAATACTTGAAAAGAAAAGTAGAATGGAAATAAAGCTCAAACAAATGCTATTCTAAGACACGCTGATACCAAATCTTTACTTAAGCTTAAATCAAATGCTAATTATGATCATAATGGGGGTGCAAACGTAAGCAACCAACACAATATCCGATTTTCATGAACAACTAAAAATTATCTCAATCTTAATCCTCAAAGACAACTCTTAGAAAATGTTTTAAAACAATTCCACATTCAACTTTAATGATTCCAAGCTTCACTTAATTAAAATACAGTAATCCAGTGAATGATTCAAATATTTAAACCTAATACCAAATGGTTGTTAAAATCTATTAAATTATTGTACCTACATATTTAATTTATTGTAGACTAGCTATCTAAGTCATTATTTGACTACCATGAAAACTAAACTAAAGAAAATATTGTTAAAGTATTCAGTCAATTAGAAATCAGAAACATTCATTAACAAGCACATTTGAAGAGAGGAAATTTGAATTTATTAAAAAAATTAGAGTGACTATATCTAAACCCCAAAAATGATCGGAGCCAGTAAAGATTCACATATAAACATATGTAAATTTTAATACTAAAATATTCCTTACACTTGAAAGGGAACTAACAATTAAAATATGAATGTCAGGTAATGAATCAAGCTACAATATCCATTAAAGAGAAGATGGCAAGAAAATAATTTTTAACAAAAAAAACTTACAAATGAATTGAAGGAAATTTCCAGAATTTAAGAAGACATAGATATCATATATCATGTTTAAACTATACAAAGGAGATTGTGTGTTACCTTTTTTGTAAGATTTAACAATAAAAAAATATTTACAATCTGTTGAGTTGAACCCGTGAACTTGAAACCACGAAGGATACTTCGATTTTCGACTCCGAATCTAATAAGATCACAAAATAGTTTCTCGCCAAGTCATTTTCACTCTAAATGAACAATGCTATATTTTTTTTAGTTTCGATCTTTCTGTCATGATCCATTTCCACAATAGGTCATGATGGCACCCAACACCATTGTCGGGCAAGCCAACACGAAAATATAAATAAGTTCTCATTTTATCTTTACCAATTAATTTCAGAAATCTCTTAAATTAAGGTTAAAAACAAGTAATAACCAGTAAGGTACCCAAAATAATTATACAATTCCCAAAAGAATAGTCTACTAATGTGTATGCCAAGACTTGGTGTCACAAGTTATGGGCAACTAGTAGAATATACAACAGAACAATCCTATCCTACTATCTGAAATAGAATAGACAGAAAAAATAAATAAAGAGAAACTCCATCAAGGTGTTGAACGACACAGGAGGGGAGCAGCTCACCGTGGAAGTCTCGGAATAGGCTCAAAGATACGCACCAGACTGATGGCCAGATGTAACCGCCTCAGATCCTCTACAATTAAGTACTATGAGTACATAAAAAATATGTACCCAGTAAGTATCCTATCTAATCTCAAAAAAGTAAAGACGAGAAATTGACTTGACACTTACTAGGGTCAAATAATATGAGATATGAATTATTCTATCAATGGATAAAAACAAATGAATAGCAGAATATAGCAAGAACTAACAGGTTCTCTCTTAAGTAATGTCACCGTTGGCAACTTCCATCTCAGATCAAATAATAAACCCAATCATAGAAAATACTGGGTAAAGCAGGCGCAAATAGTGCCGAGGTCGTACGACTCGATCCAACATAAAGTAAATTATGCACTGCCGAGGGTCGAACGACACGAACCATAGATGCATCTATTACCCCGCCCGCGAATCGATCATGCGATGCGGTCACATATAATTAAACACATCAACAGGCAGACAATAACATATAACTGGGGAGAAATTACTCATTGAATTATCATCCTCTCTTTCAAAAGCCAAGGATAGTCATGTTCCTCTTAACTAATCTCATTTATTGTAATCACCACGATGAAACTATCCAAATTAAACATAGAGTTGCAAGAATACCACATAAAGTATGCTTTTGGGTCCTAAACTATCCGGACTTAGCACAATAATAGCTAAGCACTGACTCTCGTCACCTAGTGCGTACGTAGCCCCCGCATTTAATAGCAAATTATTAGAATACATCACCTATGGGGAGAATTCCCTCTTACAAGGTTAGATAGGAGACTCACCTCGCTCCAAAGTGCAGTTCCAATACCAAGAACGAGCCCGATCTCTCAATTTGGAGCCGAACGATCAAAAACTAGATAAACGAGGTAGGAACTAGTCAACACAAGCTTACAAGATCATATTCTAACTATTTAAGAAATTTTCCACCTTAAACACAAGTTTCCTAAAATCCGACCCCGGGCCCACGTGCCCAGATTCCAACAAAATTTCAAGGGAAGTTGTTCTTCATAACCCAAGGATCAATAATATATGATTTTTAATTTATTTCATAACAAATTTCGTGGTCAAATCCAACTTCTGTCAAAAACCTAGGTTTTTTCTCTAACCCCATAATTTCACCTTAATACTAGTATTTAAATCTACCCAAGACACAAATATTAAACTAGAAATAGGTAGAATAAACTTACCTCAAGAAGCTAGGTGAAGGTATTCTCTCAAAAGCTCTAAAATTGCCCAATAGATGAGTGAAATATGGCAAAAATGGACTTAGAACCCGTAATAAATGAAGCTCACTGCTTCAGCGATTTCCGCATATGCGGTCAGGGGACCGCATCTACAAGGAAGAGACCGCATCTGTGGAAGTTGTCCAAACGGGTTGGGACCGCTTCTACGGTCTTGGAGCCGCTTCTGCGGGGCCGCTTCTGCGGCATGGGAGCCGCTTTTGCGATTTTAGGCCTGGCTAGTCTTGGCCGCATCTGCAAAGGAACAACTGCTTCTGCAGTCCCGCACCTGCGGCCGACTAACCACAGGTGCGGTTACGACAGAAGCAGCAGTTCAACACTTCCCAACTTTTTCAACTTTGCTCGAGTCTTGTCCGTTCGACTCTCGGGGCTTCCGGGCCCCGTCCGAACATACCGACAAGTTTGAAATTATGAAACGGACCTGTTCGAACCATCAAAACGCTCGAAACAACGCTAAATCTAAGAATAGCCCCCAAAACCAATTGAATCAAACTTATGAACTTCAAGTTCTTAATTCTCCACTAACGAGCCGAAACGCACTTAAACTACTCGGGTTGACACCAAATTTTGCAAGCAAGTCTTAAATATTATATTGGATATGTACTGGGCTCCGGAACCTATCCACGAGCCCGATACCAATGTGATAAATCATTGTTTAGTTTTCTTTAAATCCTTGGAATTTCAGTTTAATAATTTAATAAAAATTCATTACTCGGCCGAGGGACCTCGAAATTCGATTCCGAGCGTACGCCCAGGTCACATATTTTTCCACGGACCCTCTGGGACCATCAAAATATGAATCCGTGCCCATTTTCTAAAAATGTTGACCAAAGTCAAACTTAGCCTTTTAAGAAATTCTTAAGGAATCAAATGAGAATATATCAACCCAAATTCTTCCAAATCCCAAACTAACCATTCCTGCAGGTCATAATTTAGTTAAAGCAAGCACAGAAAGTTTTATTTGGGGGAACGAGGTTCTAAAAAACAAAATGACCGGTTTGGTAAATAAACGTTCGTCCTTGAACGGACATAGAAAAGTACCTGAGGTGCTGAATAAATGAGGGTATCTGCTCCGCATGTCCTCCTCGGACTCCTAGGTCGCCTCCTCGACTGGTCGTCCCCTCCACCGGACCTTTACCACTGAAATCCTCTTGGATCTTAACTGGCGATCCTGCCTATCAATAATAGCAACTGGCTCCTCCTCGTAACTCAGGATCTCATCTAATTGAATAGTATTGAAATCTAACATATGGGATAAGTCGGCGTGATAATTCCAGAGCATGGACACGTGGAAAACTGGATGAACTCCCGATAAACTGGGGGTAGAGCAAGCTCGTAAGCAACCTCCCCAACTCGCCTCAACACCTCAAATGGGCCAATAAACCGTGGGATCAGCTTGCCCTTCTTCTCAAACCTCGTGACACCTTTCATTGGCGAGACTTTCAAGAGGTCTTTCTCGCCAACCATGAATGATACATCACGCGCCTTCTGATCCACATAGCTCTTCTATCTAGACTGTGCTGTGCGAAGTCTTTCTTGAATTAGCTTCACCTTCTCCGAGGAATCTTTCACCAGATCCGTGCCATACAACTTAGCATCCCGGGGCACAAACCATCCGATCAGAAAACGATATCGCCGACCGTACAAAGCCTCATATGGGGCCATCTCAATGCTGGACCGATAACTGTTGTTATGAGCAAACTCTGCCAAAGGCAAGAACTGATCCCACTAACCCCCAAAGTCAATCACACATGCTCTAAGCATGTCCTCCAAGATCTGAATTGTCCGCTCCAACTGCTCATCTGTCTGCGGATGAAATGGTTGCTAAGCTCCACACGGGTACCCAACTCATCCTGAACAGCTTTCCAGAAATGAGAAGTGAATTGAGGGCACCTATCTGATATGATGGAAATAGGCCCGCTGTGCAACCGGACTATCTCCCGAATGTAAATCTGAGCCAACCTCTCTGAAGAGTAAGTAGTAACAATCAGAATAAAGTGTGCCGACTTGGTCAACCTGTCAATAGTGACCCACACTACATCAAATTTCGCAAGGTTCGGGGCAATCCCACTACAAAGTCCATAGTGATGAGCTTCCATTTCCACTCAGAAATGGGCATCCGCTGAAGTATGCCAACTGGCCTCTGGTGCTCATACTTGCCCAGTTGACAATTCAAACACATAGCCACATACTCTACTATGTCCTTTTTCATCCGTCGCCACCAATAATTGTCACGACCCGAATTCCCCACACTCAGGAGTCGTGATGGCGCCTACTAGTGAGAGCTAGGCAAGCCAACCAACTTATCTATCTGACTTGTTTTTTTCCATTTTAATTTCGTTAACGACTTAGAACCAACAATTTATAACAACATAATTTAACAAGCGGAAGAATAAAAATCAAACTTAAAAATACTGCTAATATAATTCCTTAACAAAACTACCCAAGATTTGGTGTCACAACTTCACGGACTGTCTACGAGTACTACAAATAAGGGTCTGAAAGAAATAACAAAATACTGTCTCTGGAATTACATAAGAGAAGCAGGAAAATAGATGGAGGGAGATGCCAAGGCCTGCAGACGCCTGTAGGACTACCTCGGGTCGCCTGATAAGCAAGAAGCTGGAATCTCACTGCGGTCCGAAGTCTGCAGCACTGGGATCTGCACAAAGAGTGCAGAGTATAGTATCAGCACAACCAACCCCATGTGCTGGTAAGTGCCTAGCCTAACCTCGGCAAAGTAGTGACGAGGCTAGGACTGGACTACCAAATAACCTGTGCAATTAATTCATATACAGTGGAAATAGAAATAGATAATTATAACTAAAATTTGATGGGGGAGACCTACTACGGGGAGTAACAGATAACAACAGAACAACTGTAGAGAAACATAAAAAGTGCTCTAAATCAATTAACAGCAAAAATAAGGAAATAGAAGAACATGCACATAAGTAACACCATTGCGGGCATGCAACCCGATCCCATTACATATGATACCGTTGCAAGCGTGCAACCCGCTCCCGTTTCTTACATTATTGATACAGGCATGCAACTCGCTCCCACTTCATATATTATTATTGCAGGCGTGCAACCCGCTCCCATGTCATATATTACTGTTACAGGCGTGCAACCCGCTCCCATTTCATATATTACTGTTGCAGGCGTGCAAACCGCTCCTATTTCACATATTACCATTGTAGGCATGGTACCCGTTCCCATTTCTTTTATCAACACCAATAAAAAGAATCCCGGCAAGAGAACAACAATATTAAAGCAACCATCCCGGCAAGGGAACAATAATGATAATAATATCCCGTCAAGGTAACAATAATAGTAATAACATCCCAGTAAGGGAACTATAATAAAATCCTTATATGAAGCACAATAATCCTCAACAGAGGCATAATAAGTACAATACAAGACTCACGGGCATGCTTGACACCGACGTATAGATACTCGTCACCATGCCTATACGTCTTACTCCACAATTAACACATAAAAAATAAGACTCGACTCCTAATCCCTCAAGCTAAGGTTAGACCAAACACTTACCTCGATGCCTCGAACACAATTCGCGTCTCAACTATCGCTTTACCCCTTGATTTTACCACCAATTCGCTCGTATCTAGTCACAAGTTAATTAATTACATCAATAAATACTAAATGAACAAATTCTAATAAATGAAAATAAGTTTTTTAAATTTTTTCCCAAAAGTCAAAAATTGCCCCCATGCCCACATGGTCAAAACCCGAGGTTCGAACCAAAACCCGATTACCCATTCCCCCACGAATCCAAATATATAATTTGTTTTGAAATCGGACCTCAAATCGAGGTTAAAATCTCCAAAATTTGAAAAACCTAGGTTCTACACAAAACACCCAATTTTTCCCATGAAAATCATTGATTTTGAGTTGAAATCATGTTAAAAGATGTTAATGATTAAAGGACACGAGTTAAAATTGACTTACAATCGATTTGGAAGAAAAGTTATTCTTGAAAAATCGCCCTAGGGAGTTTGTGTCTTGAAAAGATGTGAAAAATGGTTGATTTCCGGCTAAGTATAAAAATTTGCAGGTTGCAGATATGGGAATTGCGAACAGGGTTCGCAATTGCGATCCATAGGTCGAATTTGCGATTGGCCTCAAGCTGGGGGATCGCATTTGCGATTAAAGCCCTCGAAATTGCGAAGATAGGCTGGCTTGGGCTGCTTTTGCAATTGCGACTAATCCCTCGCATTTACGATATCCCATTTGCAAGCCAGGTGCACAGAAATAGTTGAAACCTGCAATTCCTTAAGTCCAAAAATTCACCCTGTAGCCTATCCAAAACTCATCCGAGCCCTCGGAGCTCCAAACCAAACATGCAAACCAACCCAAAAACATCATACAGACTCGCTTGTGCATTCAAATCACTAAAAAACATCAACAACGGGCCAATGAACCTAGGGCTAAACTCAGGCCCGTTTGAGATTCTTGATCGAGTGGGAGAGATGGCTTACAGACTTGCGTTGCCGCCAAGCTTATCAATCGTGGACCTAGTGTTTCACATGTCCATGCTTTGGAAGTATCATGGAAATCCATCCCACATGTTAGACTTCAACACTGTTCAGTTGGACAAGGACTTGTCCTACGAGGAGGAGCCGGTAGTTATACTAGACCGACAGGTTCGTCAGTTGAGATAAACGAGTTTTCCTTCTATTCGTCCCGCCTAGTTGTTGATGTTATTTTATTGATTTGAATGCACGATCGAGTCCGTATGATGTTTTTAGGTTGGTGGGCATGTTTGGTTTGGATCCCCGAGGGCTCGGGTAAGTTTTGGATAGGCTACGGGGTGAATTTTTGGACAAAAGGAATTGCAGGTTTCAACTAGTTCTGTGCAGGCCTGCAGGCTTCACATTTGCGAAGCCTGGCTCGCAAATACGATAACGCAAATGCGAGGGCTTGGTTGCAATTTCTAAAGCAGCCCAGCCCAGCCTATTTTAGCAATGGGAGCGGGTTGCACGCCTGCAACGATAATGTAAGAAATGGAAGCGGGTTGCATGCCTGCAATGGTATTACTTGTGTGCATGTTCTTCTATTTCCTTATTTTGCTGGTAATTAATTTATAGCATTTCTTATGTTTCTCTACAGTTGTTCTGTTGTTTTCTGTTACTCCCCGTAGTATGTCTCTCCGCCCCCCCAGCACATGGGTCGGTTATGCCGATATTACACTCTGCACTCTTTGTGCAGATCCTAGTGTTGTAAACTTCAGACCGCAATGAGATTCCAGCTTCTTACTTATCAGGTGATCCGAGGTAGTAGGCCTTGGCGTCTCCCTCGATCTATTTTCCTGCTTCTCTTATATAGTACCAGAGACAGTATCTTTTTATTTCTTTCAGACCCTTATATGTAGTACTCGTAGATAGTATGTGAAGTTGTGACACAAAATCTTGGGTAGTTTTGTTAAGGAATTGTATTAGCAGTATTTTTAAGTTTGAATTTCATTCTTCAGCTTGTTAAATTATGTTGTTATAAATTGTTGGTTCTAAGTCGTTAATGAAATTAAAATGGAAAAAAACAAGTCAGATAGATAAGTTGGTTGGCTTGCCTAGCTCTCACTAGTAGGTGCCATCAAGACTCCTGAGGGTGGAGAATTCGGGTCATGACAAGTGTTGAAACAACGTGAATCGGATCGTTTTTGATAGAAATTGGAAATTTGAAGTTCTTAAGAAAATTTCATGATTTTGATGCTAAATTCATAGTTGTTAATGTTATTTTAGTGATTTGAATGCACGAGTGAGTCCGTATGATGTTTTTAGGTTGGTGTGCATGTTTGGTTTTGAGCCCCGAGGGCTCGGGTGAGTTTTGGATATGCTACGGGGTGAATTTTTGGACTTAAGGAATTGCAGGTTTCAACTATTTCTGAGCAGGCCTGCAGGCTTCGCATTTATGAAGCCTGGCTCGCAAATAATATATACCAGCCCAGGCCAGCCTATCTTCGCAATTGCGAGGACTTTGATCGCAAATGCTATCCCCCAGCTTGAGTCCAGTCGTCGCAAATGCGATATATGGATCGCAATTCCGAGCTCGCAAATGCGAGCCCTTTTTCGCAAATGCGAACCTAACAGAGGTTGGGGTTCGCAATTCTCATATCTGCAACCTGCAAATTTTTATACTTAGCCAAAAATCAACGAATTTCACATATAGGCTTTCCGGCTACACGCCCGAACTATGCACGCAAATCTAGGTGAGGTAAAAAGGAGATTTTTAGGCCTCGAAACACTGAATTTGTTTCTAAAACAAGTGATGACTATTTGCGTCATCACAATAATGCTGTCTCAGGTCAGGATACATCGTCGTAGCACTTGGGTGAATAGAATACCCTGAACTTTGTGCCTCCGCTAGAATCCTCTCCCTCAAGCTATCAACATTAGGAACACATAGGCAAACATGGAGTTGTAGGACACCATCCTCACCAATCGAAACATCCTTGGCACTACCCTGTAGCACCGACTATCTGAGAAATGCCGAATGTAGATCGTTGAACTGCCGGGACTTGATCTCCTCTGATAATAAAGACTGGACAACAACACATGCAAGAACTCGGCTGGGCTCTGAACTATTCAACCTCACAAGTCTGTTAGCCAAGGACTGAATGTCCCAAGCTCGTGGCCTCTCCTCTGCCAAATGCCGAATGCAGAATGCAGAATGCAGATCGTTGATCTCCTCGGGTGTTGATTGTTGCTGTTGGGTTTTACAAATCAGTTTGTGCTTTGGTTTGAGTGTGTTTCTGGTTTGGAATTGGTATTGCTGTTGGTTTGCATCTGATTTGCTGCTGCCTGTTATCTGCTATTGCTGATTGCTCCTTCTTCTTCTTTTATCTCCATTATCCGGGACACAGTCGAACTCACACTGATATAACCTTCGATTGGAATGAAATGAAGTAGTATTCCAAGTCTGTGCTTATGTGAATGCTTGTAGTTACAATCAGCTTAGTATTGTATAATCGCCTAATTTTAGTTCGTGTGGATTGTGCTGAACTAGGATTGTTTAATTCGGAGTATCTCTACTGATTTGTACTGTTTAAACTCGTATTGGACCGTTATGGATTGTTTTAACTTGTAGCTATTTAGCAATAACTTTAGTATAGCTAACACTCATCTTAGTTTAGTATTTTTCTGTTAAAGAATTTAAAATCAGAAATAGTTTGAAGTTACAAGTATATGATGGCCACGTCCAGTTTAATTTTGAGCTAAACATGCATCTCGAGCATTTTCGTATTGCACTGATTAATATCAGCAAACTTGTTATGGAGGTCAACTCTTTCGTCTCGTCGAGTTCACTGTTTCAGCGTAAGTATTAATAGTTTTAGTTTGGTTGTTAATGTCAGCAATTTGGCTTAAATCAAGTAGGCACTATCAATTCATCAACTGGAATCAATACTATAGTGAGAATGACCAACAGTAGGGGATTTAAAGCTTAAGTTGGTTTGCAACGTGTTTTAGGATCACGTTAATGTGTAATTTCAATTTATTGGCCAGAAACCTTTGAGTTAATATTAGTTGTTAATTGATTTTGGTAGTAAATTCAGCATGGTGTTGTGATCAATTGATTCACGTTTCAATGTAGTGTACAGATCTGGGTTTACTAGCCTAGTTCCCGTGATTGAGGTTCATTTCCTTTAATGCACGGGCCCAGGTCCAGTTCCAATTCCCTTTACGTTTGGGCCTGGGCCAGGGGTTTTGACAAACTAGCCTGACTCATGTAGGTTCGGGTATATTTTATACTTGTTGGGCTTATCTCGAAGCCTTATAGCGGGACTGTGGTGCAGAATTATCATTTGGTCCAATAACAAATTAATTAAGACTTTTCCATTTATTATTAGAAAAAAATAATATAGAAAATTATAGATTGCTTTAGGATTGCCTTTTTAAAACGAGATGAACCTCGCTAAACAAAACAAATAAGTTGCGGGGCCCTCTTTAAATGTATATGTTAAAGCACTTAGAATTCGGGATGGGCCGTTTAGCGAATTTCACGGCTCTCCCCAAAGATAATAACGCGTTAGTAGCTTTAGGCACACTTTTAATAATTTACCTTCCTAAACTCGGGTGCACATTTATGTGACCCAAATCCAAGTCTCAACGAAGTCAAAATGTGTCAACAATCACAGGTGCATTTATGTGACGTGGTTCGAGGCACGTTTTCACGACGTTGCAATTCTCGTTAAAAAATAATAAAAGCGGTTCAAGGTTAAAAAGCACATAAGCTAAAACATGTTTTGAAATCAGATAAATAATCCAAATATAACAGTTGAGCGATAGCCCGGGAATGCCTAACACCTTCTCCCGGGTTAACAGAATTCCTTACTCGAATTTCTGGTTCGCGACTGTAATACAGAGTCAAACCCTTTCCTCGATTCGGGATTCAAACCGGTGAATTGGGACACCATAAACCTCCCAAGTGGCCACTCTGAATCTCTTAAATAACGAATCCCATTTCGATTATCCTTTAATTGGAAAAACTCCCTTTTATTATACCCTTCACGGGGTGTAGGTAAAAAGGAGGTGTGACAGCTCTGGCAACTCCGCTAGGGACAAAAGAACCCAGAAAATTTTGTTCAGGGTTCAGAATTCGAGCTTAGAATAATTGTTGTATTTGGCTTTATCTGATTTTCCTACATGTTTCAAGCTAAATGTGCTAAATGCTTTACCGCTTTGATATTATCTGAATTGTATATAAACTGTGCCGAAACCCTTCTCTTCTCACCTCCGGGGATGTGCTTACTGGTTGAGACTCCTTATTCTGTTAGTGTCATACCCTAAAATAAGAAAAGGGCTCGGACAAGTTACAAAGCCGGCGACCACGGTACGTAGCCCCCTCCCCGACTCGAGTTGTCCACTCGGGTATACTGTTTAGAATACATACCCAGGTTTTGAACCTAAAATAACTTGACTTTATGCCGGATACCTAGTAGGAATACTTATTTGCATCATGTTGCATTTGACTTAAGGGGACTCAACACAGGGGTTGGGTCCGTCTAGGACAGGTAACCTGAAATGAAAAGACCATCCTGATGCATCTTACGTGTTGCGCATGCATTTATTTATCTCGGACTTGCATGCTGACCGGCTTTGGAGTGTTTGGGAAAATTGAAAAAAAAAAGAGAAATAGCAGTGTAGAGGGTTAGGTCTAATCACCTATTTTAGAAAAATCAATGTCCAAACTAGTGCCGAAACTCTGCCGGATTTTTGAGAAAAATGAAAAAACAAAAAGAAAAATATTGTTATTTTCGAAATAGTTTGTTTTATTTGCCAATAAAGGAGAAAAACAAAATGAGTTTTTATTTTTCAAAATAGTTTGTTTTGTTTGTCACTGAAAAAGAAAAGAAAAAAAAGAGTCTTGTTTTCCGAAATAGTGTATTTGTCAATGAAAAAGAGTCTTGTTTTCGCAAATAAGTAGTTTTATTTGGCAGAACTACGTAAATTTGATTCTCACCGGATGTGGGATACGTAGGCAACTCATATCGGGTTCAACTATTTGAAAAGTTATTTGAAAAAAAAAATATTATTAAAAAAAAGGAGAATTTTTTTTATAGGGTAAATAAATGTCGTTATTTTTCCATAAGTAAAGGTGATGTCATTCTTGTCCAAAATAGCCGAATGTCCCCAAAAGGACGCCGGAAGGCTGTTTTTGCAAGAACAACCGCCTTTGGTCATTTCTCAAAATTTTTGACCGGTTAGCAAACACAACCTTTAAATCTTCTTCGAAGTGCTGAAAGGCCGTATTGACAAGACCGGATATTTTATGAAATTTTTGATAAAACAGTGATGATTTTTCTGTTAGTATATTTTTAGGCTGTATTGTCGTTTTAATGTTAGAATCTTTTGGAGTCTGTTAATATTGTAATAAAATGTGTCGTAATTATGAGCACGTGATTTTTGCCCTAAGCAAATTATTCCTAAAAAATCCAAATAAAATAATTTTATAATTTTTGTGGAAATTTGTTGCATAAATTAGCTGCATAATAATTCATGTTAAAAAATACAAAATATGCATTAGGGGTTTAATTTTACAATTTTAGTGTTAATTCATTTTAAAGAAAATCAAAAAATAGAATTTTTGTGCTTTAATTGAAAATTACCATAAGTAGATATTAATTAGTGTAAACAATTTAATAAAAGAGAAAGAAAATAAAATAATACAAAAGAAAAGAAAGTATAAAAAAAAAATAATACAAAAATAAAAGAAAATAAAAATACGAAAGAAATACATACAATACAAAAAGTGGAAAATAACAATAAGGCTATAAGTTCAGCCCAAAAATTCGGCCCAAATGCTCCTCAAACCGCCAGCCCAAACCAACCCCATCCAGTCCAAAATCCTGAGCTTAAAATGACATCGTTTTTGTAACATCAATCTGGGCCGTTCATTCGCTTGATCTAACGGCCATGGTCTCACCTCTCAATAAATAAAACGACGTCGTTTAAGTCACATCAATCTGAACCGTCAGTTTAATCAATCCAATGGCCAAGATTAAATCTTCATTAAAA
>MU682151.1:5056-27297 GCA_026770625.1 Nicotiana glauca | reverse complement strand
TATATATATATATATCGCATTATATTTACTAAGTCATGCATAAGCATTATTTGCATCACCATCGTTTAGCAACGCTACCCTGTGATACACGACGCCAAGAGCTAGGGGATACGAACTACCTCCCCTCTACAAAACTCACAATTTTTCTTTGGATGCAGGAATTCAGGCCACGAATCAAAGTATATTTGCTCTTTCGAATCAAAACCCTCCATAGGGTCACTATCCGCACTCAACACTCCCCAGCAGTCCTAATATCTCAAACCGTCTACAAGCTAAGAAAACTCACTACCATTCGTTCTTTTACATTCCTGCACTGCATAAGTCTATTATCTGCCTTTCGAGATTAAGCTCTGTCTTCATCTGCACTTTTGTATAAGGCTATTCCCTGCCTTCCGAGGTTAAGCTCTACCTCCACATTGTATAAGGCTACCTATCTGCCTTTCGAGACTAAGCTCTGTCTCCATCTGCATTTTTGCATAAGGCTATTCCCTGCCTTCCGAGGTTAAGCTCTACCTCCATATTGCATAAGGCTACCTATCTGCCTTTCGGGACTAATATCTATCCTCATCTGCATTTGCATAAGGCTACTCTCTGCCTTCTGAGGTTAAGTTCTACCTCCATATTGCATAAGGCTACCTATCTGCCTTCCGAGACTAAGCTCTGTCGCAATCTGCTTTTGCATAAGGCTACTCTCTACCTTCCGAGGTTAAGCTCTACCTCCATATTGCATAAGGCTACCTATCTTCCTTCTGAGACTAAGCATTGTCTCCTCCCTGCATGGCTGAAATATCGCCGTCTTATTTTGACTGGCTGAAACATCGCCACCTGTATTTTAAATTCTCATTCGGCTGAAATATCGCCACCCTTTGCATCCATTGGGCTGAAAGATTGCCACATTTTCATGGGCTGAAAGATCGCCAACTCGTTTAAAGGCATCATAGTTTGAAGGCACTATCTACATGGCCCGAGAACATCAGTTCATGGCTTGCGAACCCTTACTTTTATGCTCTTCATGGCCCAGGACATCATAGCCTGAGGACGTCATCCTAACCGTCCAAAGACAAACATTCATGGTCCAACATGAACTTGCATCACGTTTAAATTATGCAATATATATACGCACATCTCCCATTTGCAGGTACTCCAGCTGGCTCACGACCGTCTTAGCAGGAGCGATCCCGCTCCAGTTCTCCGCAGCTTGTCCGATTCCAAGGTCTAGCCATCGCGTCCGTCTTTTCGAATCTCCATCGGCATATTCCGTCAATGGTTTCTGAACTACATACGGCCCGATTCCAGTAAAACCAGGGATATGTAGGCATCTCAGAAGCTAGAGCGCGGTCAAAATCCGTTCACAATCGTCGTCTCCGGTCAAAAGTGGCCATCTTATCTTTACCCGGCAACTCTTTCATCCTCCTCGGGTAAAGAAGGCCAGCTGTTGATACCCAATTTTTCCCTATGTATTTTTATAATCAAAATACTTTCAAAATAGCATGTATATGCATATATAAGCATCCCCAAAGGTTTTGGTATTTTTCCACAATATTAAAAAAAATTTAAAACCAGTTTATGGCCTATTTTATACTATAAAATTCAATAATTATTCCCAAAACTCATCATTTTGGTGAATAATTTATTTTTATTTTCACATCTACACAAAAAAATAATTTACATGATTTTTAATGAATTTTACAAGTCAATTTGGTATTTTTTAAACTGAAATTGCATGAAATTGCAATTTTAGCCTATTTCTCGATTCAATAGCATTTTTAATCACAAAATCATTCCTAATATTTTTAAATTAACACTTACAAATATTTTATTAAATCAGTATTTTTAATTTTAATTTTAAATAGCTTTTACTATTTTAATAAATTCAAAATGGGAAAAGTAACTATTTCAATTGTAGCCTATTTTACTTTCAATTATAACATGATTTGCACCCTAATCCACCCCCTAATTAAACGACCCAATTTCGTTTCCTACCCGAGCCAGACCCGATTAAAACGAATCCACCCGGACTCTATTTTAAATAGTGGTTGTTGATTATTTTAATCAACGGTCAACGCATGCCCTTACCCTAATCTCTCATCCTCTTAGATTCTCTCAAATCCTCCCCGAAACCCTAGCCCCTTTCCCACCAATTTCCACCGTATGTCATTGGAAACCATGGCATCTCAGGCCCTGGGTAGCCTGTACCTACCCCCACATACCTCTATGCTCTTTTGCTCGAGGTTTCAGAGTCCGACTTTGAAGACCCCGACTCAGAATCTTTCCGATTCAAGTTCGATGGCCCTTTCCGGCTCATCTCCGGTGAGTCCTAGCCCTGTGAGTCCATCTCCGACTCAGGACCAGCCCATTCCAGGCCTTTCTTATTTTCTAGGATTTTCTCTGAAACCTTAAGCCCTCAAGGTTTTCTTTGTTTCTCTCTAAGATCTGCTTTAGATCCTTGCTATTTTCTAAGATTTTAAAGTATTTTTCACATCTTTTCAATTTTTTTGTTTTCAAAACTGTTCTTTTTTATAAACTTAGGGTTTCCGTGATTTTTTATACTTGTTCTACTGCTATATCTTATAGTTTTACTTTGTTAAATGCTTTCACTATGGTTTTCTATTTATTTTCTTTATATTTTTACTTTGTATTTTCCTAGGGTTTCTAAGGTACTGCTATATCTTATATTTTTACTTTGTATTTTCCTAGGGTTTATAATTATTTCTTTTAATGTGTTTGCTTCCATGTACTGTCTGTGTTCTTTGGGTTTTCCTAAGTTTATTTTGACTTATTTTCTATGCTTCGTCTTTGCATGTAAGCTGTGGGGAAAAAACACTAAATTTTGGGGGTTTTTCAACCATTTGTGCACAATTGTTTGATTTTTGTGCTGCTTCTTGACTTATTTCAAAACCCTAAATTCATCTCATGTTTCTGATTCTTGCTAAACTTTGCAAGACCACTTGATTTCTCGCATGTGTATGTTCTTCTATTTGATCACATGACTACAATGTTCGTCTAATTCTAGCCACGCATGTTTAAATTTATGCACTCTTTATAATCAGACCTTTTACTCTCTAAACAACCCTTAAGTTTTGGATTGATTTCTATATGAGCTTATTTGATTCTTTCCTCGTCTAATTTGGACAAATTTTCTGACTTAATTCATTATTGAGTTTGAGTCTTTAATTCCTTAATTGACTATGTGATTGATTGAGTTTACCCTTACCTTATTTATCTAACCGTGTAGTTTTAAAAGCTTCTCCTATGTATTTACCCTTTACTACACAACGTGTTATTGATTTTCTTTCCATAAAAAACAACAACTCTGCTCTGTCCTATTCAAATTCGAATTCCTCAATGAAAGGAGTTCCCTTCTTCTAATTGATTCTGATTGGTATTGAATTATATTTTGCCTTACTTACCACCTGTTTTCAAACTATAAATAACCTACTCCTTTTCTTTAGAAGGGGGACGAAAAACTGAGTTCAAAAAGTACACAGACACACTCAAAGCCCTCTCTTCTTACTTGTGCTATTGTTCTGACTAGCCGGCTGAAAGCCAAGGCTAGACTTTGGCATCTCTTTTGCTTTCCTTAAGTGTTTGCTGAAGGGTTTCTGGTTGTTTTACTGCTCTATTTATTTTGTTATTGGAACTTGCAACTGGTAGGTTTCTATAATTTAAATACTGTTTCCCAAAACTATGTGTTTACTTCTCCCTTTTACATAACCTCTCACTACATGTTTTCTTTCTTTGTGTGACTATTCATTAGTCTGTTAAACCTTTCTTCATGCTTCTGCATCTTTAAAGTGCTATTAAGTTTTTCTTATGTGAATGTTTTCATGTGATCCCAGTCCCTTAACCCCTTTTATGTGTGAGTATTCGTTCTAGGCTGAGGTTAGCACCCTATTGCTATCCTTGACCTGGGAATAGGTTCTCTTGAACCTTTACTCAAATCAGTCCCCATTCCCTTAACCCCTTTATGTGTTGAGCCTTGACTAGGGTCTGGTGGTGCCCTAATTACCACCCAGACCCCTGTCTGACTTCTAAAAGTCTGCTCTTTATTTGCTTGAATTAAGTAAAGGGTCAGGGGTGTGACAGTCTTACCCATGGCTGGGTATGACCATCCTTTGCTTTGGTTTCCTCTAATCCCTTCACTCTACAATCATTCTTAGTTATTTATGTTCTGCCCCCCTTTGGTAGGCCATGCTTTGGGACCCTGGAGCTCCCTCTGGACTTGGATGCCTAAGGGCTGGCAGTTCCACACTTGCACTATTCTGTTCTAATTGCTATCCAGAGTGTAAGCACTGCCTGGAGTCCTTGAGGCTCCTTGGATCTCTGAAACACTTTGGATAAGAGAAGGCTTTGCAAATCTAGATCCCGGAATTGGTTAAACGCATGTTGTTGGACATCAAGATTGGATTAGGCTGCTTGGATCCAACCGTTAGCTTTTGATGTATCTTTAATTTCAGTTTGAGTTGTAGATAATCTTTGTACAAGAACTCGGGGAGATATAGTAAAAAAGGGTGTGGGAGGGGTTTACTTTTTTCATCAAGGGTAGATACCATTCCTATAGGTTAATGTTTTTTTTATCACTTAGATCCCATACCTATAGTTTAATGTTTAAATCAGTCGCCTAGATACCACATCTATAGGACCAGTGTTTAATTATCTTGAAAATCATTAGAAATCCTGCCTATAGGACTTAATATTCATGTAAATCGGTTGCATATAGGAACTATGTCTATAGGAAGTGCATATGCGTTAGGCAAATTATAGGGTAGTCAAACAATTGTTCTTTCACCGGTTAATAACAACGCTTAAAATCAGCTATAGACATCATGCCTATAGGTGTTCGTCTCAAACTCGCTTGGTTTAGTTTTAAGCAACAGCAACCAGTCAATTGGCCTTTAACGTAACGTTTTAGTAAAACTCTTACAAACCTGTAATACTTTTAAAATTTTATCAATCTGCAATGCTCTTAAACTTTTCAAACTTGCGTCTTTTTTCTGAAATAATTCCTTTAAATCTTCTGCCTAAATTCAAATCATCTCTTAAACCTATCTTTTAACGCACTCTTATTTTTAAGGTATTTTCACTTTCAAAACTCCTCTTCACAAGTCTACTATATTTTCACTCAAACAAATATGCTGACTTCAAAGTCATTTCTGCAACTTTGAACTTTCTGTTTTAACTCCTCCGCATTAGGATCTTGTTTGAAATCACTGTTTTTCTGAATAACTTGTTTAAAATACCTTAAGATCTGACAACTGGATCCGGGTTGCCTAATGCGGACTTGTTATCTAACTCTATGTGTTAAACTAATCTGTCCACCGTTAATTTTAAAGACCAAATCAGTACTTGCAGTCATGCTAAACTAATTGCTATTGTGATTTACGGGGTTTGTATGAGCCTTTGAGTGTTTGATTGGTACCACACTTATTTGCAATTTGTTTTTATTGACGCCTTTGTATTTTGTCCTTTTAAAACTCCATACATGCCTACATCCCCTTCTTCCCTTTAGTATTTGGAGTCCAAATACCCCGGGACTGATAGGTTGGGACGGGTACTAGCATGCAATAAGTAAACAAGACTAATCGCACTTAAATATCTTAATGGGGTGGGAAGGGTAGAATATCGAGATGATGACGGTGCGTTAATATCTCATGTGATAATGATTGATGGGTATTGCACCAAACTATCCATATTATAGTTAAACCTAGGACCCTCTTTCTTTACTTTTCCTTTATTTAAATGTTTTCTGCAAACTAAAACTCTCTTTTACTTGTGCCATTCTTCTTTCAAACAAATTGTCAACTTGCATGTAATTCTTATGTGTAAACTTTGCTCGTCTACTCCTACTCTTCTTAAAGTCACAACTAAGCAAGGCCGGGAACCACACTAGTGGATCTTGAGGGGTGCCTAACACCTTCCCCTCGAGATAATCTCAAGCCCTTACCCGAACTCTGGTTTTCTTTCAAAATCTTCTTCTCTTGTTTTAAAGTGTCCTAATGCACTATAATCATTAGGTGGCGACTCTTCAAATCCCATAACCTGATTCCTCAAATAGGAATAAGAGTTTTTTTGTCCATAATGTCGTAAACCCAATTTCTTCCTTTTATAAAAGAAGGGGAGAAAAAGGGGGGGCGTCGACAAGGATGCTGGTACGTCTATGACTTGGAAGTCAACATCAAACCAGGTAGGCCCATTTGTAGACACAGGCTAATTTCCTCAATGGTAGATCTTTTAGACCCATCAAAAGCTTTAACATTGATAGCCCCATTTTTGATCTCATGCAAACCTTTCCCTAATGTTCTGAGAGTCACTAGCAGACAGATGTTGAGGCTAGATCCCCCGTCGACCAGGATCCTGGTGATGAAATAATCTTCATATTGCACAGTGATATGCAACGCATTGTTGTGACTAAGTCCTTCTGGTGGTAACTCATCCTCGTGGAAGGTGATCTTGTGACTTTCTAACACTTGTCCTACCATATTTGCCATTTCGCCTTCGGTTATGTTGCTGGGAACATAAGCTTCACTCAATATCTTCATCAAGGCATTTTTATGTGCCTCAGAGCTTTGTAGAAGAGCCAGGATGGAAATCTGAGCGGGTGTTTTGTTTAGTTGCTCAACGACCGAGTATTCCTTGGCTTGTATTTTCCTCCAAAGGTCATCGAGTCCAGTTTCAACAGGGCGCCCGGAGGCCTGCTTGATGGACTCAGCTTAATGTTCCGGAGTGTATACCCTGGCAGTTCTAGTCATGCCCTGTGCGGCAATCGTTTCTCCAGTATGTGTTTTCCCTTTCCTCCTAGCTTTCGCTGTGCAATCCCAAGGTATGGCGTTTGACTTGAATGGGGTCACATCTGTCATGGAAACCGGAATTGGCAACCTTGGAGGTAACAAAGCAACTTTAAATGGTGCAGTGCCTTTGGAACTCCGAACTCGACCTCAATTGGTTTTGGCGCCTTTGTAGTGGGCACTTCATACTTGAGTGGTACAGACATATTTACCACATGGCCCTCAGAGGGCTGGATCGGAACAACAATGGGATTGAGGGTAACCGTAAGTTTCTTAGGCTCATCTTCTTCGACAATAAATCCGATTGAGCCTTTAGGGTCCCAATAATCCTCTATCTAGATCATATGGATGCCTCCACCCTTGTGGTCAGGTAGAGTGTTGTTGCGGACATTGGGAGTAGGCTCCCTTGGCACAATGACCTTGTTATCAATCAAAGTCTGAATCTTATCTTTCAATGAGCGACACTCGTCGATGTTATGGCCTTTCATTCCCGAATGGTATACGCAAGTTTTGTTTGGATTGACCCACCGGGAGGGATTTTCTGGAGTTATTGGTGGGATAGAAGTAACATAACCGGCTGTTTTGAGTTTTTCATATAGTTGGTCGATAGGCTCGGCTATGGCGATATATTATTTAGGAGGTCTACGGTCGAAATTTGGTCTGGGTCGAGGAAAGTTTTGGCGAGTTGGTGGTGATGGGTAATGAGAAGGTTGGGAGTTATATGCTTGGTACACGGGCGCAGGTTGGGAATATCTTTGTGAGGTGGGTCGATATGTGGGTAGTGGAGGTGATTGGTAGGCGGATGGTGGCATTTCGTATGTAGGTGAGTGTGCTTGGTAATTTAGGGTAGGTTGATATGTGAGTGGAGTTGAGGGATAGGTTTGGTACTTCATAGGGGATTTGGTTCTTTGCGCAGCCATTACGGAATTCACGTCCTTTTTCTTTGACGTGCCACTAGACTGTAAGGCCTTGTTGGCGCCTGTAATGCTTCGAGATTGGTGACCATACCATTTTTTATACCTTTTTCGATTCTTTCTCCCAACTTGATGATGTCGGAGAATTTCTGACCCTCTATCAACATCAGTCTCTCATATTATTGAGGATCCTAAGCCCGGACAAAGAACCTGTTCATCTGCTTTTCCTCGAGGGCTAGCCTAACCTTGGCAGCTTTTGACCTCTAATGAGTTGCATACTCGTGAAAGGTTTCTATGGGCTTCTTCTTCAAATTCCGGATATAGAACACATCCGGTGCATTCTAAGTGTTGAACCTGAACTGGTCCATAAAGTCGGACGCCATGTTCACCCAACTTGTCCACATCTTTGAATCCTGGCTGATGTTCCAACACAAGGCGTCGCCTTTCAGACTCCTCATGAACAGCTTCATGCGGATTTTCTCGTCCCTTCCAACTCCCACCAGCTTGTCACAATACATTCTTAGATGGACCCTAGGATCACCTGTACTGTCAAACATCTCAAACTTAGGAGGTTTGTACCCCTCCGGAATCTCAACATCTGGCTGAACACAAAGATCTTCATAGTTCAACCCTTCAACACCTTTGCTACCCTCGACACCTTGGACTCGGCTAGTCAACTTCTTGATTTCGGTGGCCAAATTCCTGATAAGGGAGTCCTTGTCATCTGATTCGGGTGTACTTGAGATTGGCTGGGTATAGTGGGGGTGTAGTGTCCACAAAGATATGAGTGTTATGGTAGTTTGTGGTGTTTTTTGGTTTGGGAATGAGCAGTGGAGTGTTTTTGCATATGTTGTAGGCTTTGGCATTAGCAGTTTCTACTAGTGTCGGTGGAGGTACGAGGTTCTGGGTGTTGGCGTCAGCAGCGAAAAGAGTGATTGATAGGCTTGCAAGGTTCCGGACTTGTTCTAATTCTTCCCTAAATTTCAGCAAAGTATGCTCAAGATCAGCAGCAGTTTCCCTGGCAATTGGAGTACCCTGAGAAGTTTCCTCCTTTTCGATCTCCTTTCTGGGGCTTGTATCTCTCATTCTACCTTTGTTCCTGTTTCTGGTACGACTCGGAGGAGGATGAGGTGGAGTGCCCTTGGATCTTGTTGAGTTTGCTAATGGTGCCATAATGCACGAACTAACCTTTGGGAAGGCGAATAAAAATAAAAGAAAAACGAAAAAGTGAAAAGTTAGTGCGGATTATAAAAAAAAAATATTGCGGTATTTAAACACCTTGTGCAGGAATATAAATCGTTTCCTAATTTGGGTGCCTCGTTGTGCCCGAGTTAGACCTAGCGACAAGTTAAATTTGGAGAACTTATAATGCTAAATGCCTCATTTTATTGATAAAAATAAGACGAGTCTAAAACGTAATTTGAAATAACGGAATGATGTCACTAATGGCCGGTGGCCTTATTACATTAGGAAAGCAGGAAATAAAAGATCCTAACTACTTGGTCCCAGAGGGACCTTCCCCAGATTTGGTATTCTTGCCTCCCTCGTACAGTTGCATCAACTCGTGCATTCCTAACAGCAAATAGGCTCGAGCCAACTGTCCGCCTGCACTTCCCGCGGCATTTTGGCAGTCTTCAATCCTCTTCAAGAGCTTTTATTCCAACTCTACTAGACCTCTTTCCAGATACCCTTACTGCTTTTTGGCGTTGACAGCCATGTTATTCCATTCGTCGATCAATTTTTGGTGAGCTTCGTGTATCTCCTGGTGCTCATTTTAACACTCTCGCATCCTCTTGAGCAGTTAATTGTATTTAACCTGCGCTGCAGCTTTCTCATCAATAAGCGTATGACCTCGGACGAACCCTGGGTGACCTAAACCAATATGATCGTCTTCTAACCAACCCGAATAATACGGCACACACCCTGCATGATACCTGTCTGCTTTAATAGTTTCTCTCCCCAAGACGAGCTTTCAATGCCACATATGTTGAGCTTGACACCTGTGCGGGCTATCATTGTCTTGAAATCAGGCTTGAAATGACTCATTTTGTTTACCCTTGGTATGATTTGTTTCCTCCCTACTTGCCTTATGGCTCGAAGAGGGACATAATGATGGGTTCCCCTCAGACCAATGAGTATGAGGAACGGTGCATCTCGAGAACGAACAATCAACTACCCTGTTGGGAACCACTCGAACATCCACTGTACTTGCTCTTCCTTTAGATTTTCAAACAGCTCTACCCATCCTCCAACGTCCTCCGGCCGAGCGAACATGTTGGGCCTGAAGTTCATTTGCTTGGGGTGGTGGAAAGCAATATGGTCATCCCAATCCCTGTGTATAATCTCTTGTCAGTAATCACCTTTTTGAAGGTGTACTATGAGCCAAAGTTGAAGTAAGATATTGAAACCCTCTAAGTGTGAGGGCCCTTGTTGACATTTTCCCAAGGCTCGATAGATTTTAGCGATGATCATGGGCACTATGCTAAAAGACTGCCCGTTGATCCCTTCCATTAAGGTTTTGGTTACCATGGCTAGTCTGGTGTGGATCCTAGCCTTCTTCGTGGGAAAGATCACCATACCCAAGAAACAGAACATGAATACAAAGGCCCTCCTATGTATATGCCCTAAAGAGGTAAGGGCGAATTCATTAGAGTAGGTGCGGTAGGACTTGCTATGGACAAACCTTTCATACAGGAAGTCAAGTGGTATATTGGAATATTTTAGGCAAGTCAGATCCGGATTCTTCTTGAGTCCCATCATTTTGAGGAAACCCCTACCCTTGCGATTCTCTGGCATAAGTAGACCGGGAGTCTCCCAAGGAATTCCAGCTAGACCCCCTATTTCTTCTAGTAAAGGGGTTATTTCGATGTCCCCGAAGCAAAAGACCAACCGATCACTGTCCTAGAACAGAGTTGCAGCATTTATGATTTTGTTGTTAGGCTGGATTTCTAGATGTGAGGGAAAATTCCCTTAGTACTTACGGACAAGGGTCTGATCGCTGGCATGAAGATCCTTCCACCAACTTAGCAACCTTGGGTGAATGTTGAATACCATACCGAATCTGGGGATTTCGTGCCTCATTTTCTGCAAAATAATGGGTTAGACCCAGACTCGACTATTTAAATCAATAATTAGAATAAAGTCATTTAGTTCTCTAAATAAATGCACGCAACGTGAAGGCGTCCGTTTTGGGTTTCGAGGAAACCCGATGGACTTTGGTTTTGGCTATCTTAATGAGTCATTATGCGGACAACAAAACTGACTCGGCTAACTTTGACCATGATGCATGAACAGTTTAATAGAGCAAGGTTTCTATTTATTTTTGGTGTGCTAGACAAGGTACCCTTGAGCAGACAACTCAAGAGGGAAAGGCGTGAAACCGTCAACTACACCGTTGATCGATTTGTTTTACCACAAATATGCCTTTGACACATTTAGGGGGTTATAATATCGGAAGGGCGCAAGCACTCATTATAAGTGTTGCTATAGGATTTGTTTTGGCACGAGTGGAATATGATGTTGAAGAATGTAGTTACAAGAATGAAGCAGATTGCATGTATTTTCACGTTCATAAAGTAAAATATTACAATAAATGCTCGAAAATTACAACGGTATTGAAATAGTAATAAAGCAGTAAAGGAAGAAATTAAAAGAAAGGGAAAACATGGAAAGCCAAGTTAGTTTCCAATGATAAAATAATTAAAGCAAGAAATAAAGGCAGTTACGGAAGCAATAAAGTCACAAAAGCATGTAATGGTAAAAACCTAAAGAATTCCCCAGTAGAGTCGCCATGCTGTCGACGCCCCCCTTTTTCCCCACTTCCTTTAAAAAGGAAGGAAATCGGGTTTAGGACATTATGGACAAAACAACTCTTATTCCCTTTTGGGGAATTGGGTAATGGAATTTGAAGAGTCGCCACCTAATGTTTATAGTGCATTAGAACACTTTAAAGAGAAGAAGGATTTTGAAAGAAAAACCAGACTTCGGGTAAAGGCTTGAGATTATCTCGAGGTGAAGGTGTTAGGCACCCATCAAGATCCACTAGTGTGGTTCCCGGCCATGCTTTGATTGTGACTTTAAAAGGAAGTGAAAGAAAACAAGTAAAGCTTTGCACATAAAAATCACGATTAAGCTTCAAGTTTTGAAAAGAAAACAGAAAGAGACAATTTTTTTAGAAAAGGGGAATTAATTTGAAGAGCAGAGTTAAAGAAAACACTGCAAATAAAAGGAAAAGAAAAGGGGGTCCTAGGTTTATACAAAATATGGATCACATCAATGCAATACCCAGCAATCACTCCTCAAAAGAGGGGTCGCACGAGATATTAACGCACCGGTCATCATATCCACATTCTATCCTTCCCACCTCGTAAAGGTATTTAAAGGTGATTAGTCTTGTTTACTTATTGCATGCTAGTACCCGTCCCAACCTATCAGTCCCGGGGCATTAGGACTTCTAATCCTAAAAGGGAAGAAAAGGAGTAAGGCATATATGGGGGTTTAAAGGACAAAATACTAATTTCGACAACCAAAACAAATAGCAAGTAAGGGGATCGACAAACAAATATGCAAAGCTCAAATAAAACCCCGTAAGTCATATAGCATATAGTTAAGCATGCCTTACACATACTAGTTTGGTCTTTAAATTAAAACTTAAGCGGCGGACGGACTAGTTTAACACATAGAATCAGATAAAAAGTCTGTATTAGGCAACTCGGATCCAATTGTCAGAAATTGAAGTATTTTAAACAAGTTATTCAGAAAACATAGATTTTAGACAAGAGCCTGAGGCAGAAGAGTTAAAACAGAAAGTTGAAAGTTGCAGAAGTTCATAAATGACTTTGAAATCAGCATATTTGTTTGAGTGAAAATATAGTAGACTTGTGAAGAGGAGTTTTGAAAGTGAAAATACCTTAAAAATAAGAGTGCGTTAAAAGATAGGTTTAAGAGATGATTTGAATTTAGGCAGAAGATTTAAAGGAATTATTTCAGAAAAAAGACGCAAGTTTGAAAAGTTTAAGAGCATTGCAGATTGATAAAATTTTAAAAGTATTACAGGTTTGTAAGAGTTTTACTAAAACGTTACGTTAAAGGCCAATTGACTGGTTGCTGTTGCTTAAAACTAAACCAAGCGAGTTTGAGACGAACACCTATAGGCATGATGTCTATAGCTGATTTTAAGCGTTGTTATTAACCGGTGAAAGAACAATTGTTTGACTACCCTATAATTTGCCTAACGCATATGCACTTCCTATAGACATAGTTCCTATATGCAACCGATTTACATGAATATTAAGTCCTATAGGCAGGATTTCTAATGATTTTCAAGATAATTAAACACTGGTCCTATAGATGTGGTATCTAGGCGACTGATTTAAACATTAAACTATAGGTATGGGATCTAAGTGATAAAAAAAACATTAACCTATAGGAATGGTATCTACCCTTGATGAAAAAAGTAAACCCCTCCCACACCCTTGATGAAAAAAGACTGTTTTGAAAGATAGATTCAAGAGATGAATAGAATCTAGGCAGAAGATCTAAAGGAATTGTTTCAGAAGAAAGACACAAGTTTGAAATGTTTAAGAGCATTGCAGATTTACAGAATTTTAAAAGCATTACAGGTTTATAGGAGTTTTACTGAAAACTCTACGTTAAAGGCCAATTAACAGGTTGTTGTTGCTTAAAACTGAATCAAGTGAGTTTGAGACAAACCCCTATAGGCATGATATCTATAGCTGATTTTATGTACGGTTATTAACTGGTGAAAGAGTGATTGTTTGACCACCCTATAATTTGCCTAACGCATATGCACTTCCTATAGACATCGTTTCTCTATGCAACTTCTTACATGAATATTAAGTCTTATAGGCATGGTTTCTAATGATTTGTAAGATGATAAAGCATTAAACCCTATAGGCAGATTTTTAGATGACTAGATTATGCGTATTATGCATTAAATTCTATAGACATGGTATCTAGTCGATCGAGTCAAAACTTTGAAACCTATAGACATGATATCTAGGTGATTAAAAATGTTAACACTATAGGCATGGTATCTAAGTGATTAAAACATTAACCTATAGGCATGGTATCTAACCGACTGAATTACAACATTAAACTTATAGGCATGGTATCTACGTGATTGAAAACATTAACCTATACGCATGATATTTACCGTTTGATACAGTAAAATAATTCCCTCTCATACCCTTTTTACTATATCTACCCGAGTTCTTTTATACAAAAAAATTACAGAACCAGGCGAAAGAAACCATTAAAAGTACATCACAACCTACAGCTATATCCGAGCAGCTTAATTCAATCTTAATATCAAATGACATATGTTTCACCAAATCCAGATTCCTTATTTCCAAGGCCTCCTCTTGCCCAAAGTGTTTCAAAGTTCCAAGGAGCCTTAAGGACTCCAAGCAGTGCTTACAATCTAGATAACAATTAGAATAGAATAGTGAAGTGTGGAATTGCCAGCCCTCAGGCATCCAAGTTTAGAGGGAGCTCCAAGGTCCCAAAGCATGGCTTACTAAAGGGGGCAGAACTTAGAACTAGGAATAAGTGCAAAGTGAGAAAGGGATTAGGGATCCATAGCATAGGGTGGTCATACCCAGCCGTGGGCAGAGACTGGCACGGCCTTGACCATCTACTTGGCCAACAAATATAGAGCAGACCTTTAAAAGTCAAACCTGGGTCTGGATGGTGATTAGGGCACCCCCAGTCCTGGGTTAAGGCTCAGCACATAAGGAGTAAAGGGAATGGGAATTGATTTGAGTAGAGGTTCAAGAGAACCTGATTCTAAGTCAGAGTGGTAATAATAGAATGCCAACATGACCCAGAATTGCACTCACACATAAGAAGGGGGTCAAAGGGACATGGAATCACATAAGAAAGCCTTAACAAAAAACATGAGGAAAGCAAGAAAGCACAAACAGATCCAAAGATGCAGAAACATGATGAAAGACAAACTCGGATGAACACATAGTGAAGAGTGCATAACAGAGGAGGAGAAGTAAACACATAGTTTGGAGGGTATTATTTAATTAGAAGGACATACCAGTTGCAAGCTTTAGAACATCAGAATAATGAAGCAAGTAACAGCTAGAAATCAGCAATAGCATATTCAGGTTCTTCAGCAAATACTTGAGAGTTCAAGAGAACTCGCGAATGTTTTAGATAGTAGAAGAGAAGAGGAGCAGGGTGCTCAGTATTAGAAGTAGAGAAAGGAGTAATAGAGAAAGTATTGTAATTATATAGTGTTCAATTAAAGTCTGAAGTGTTTTTAAGGTTTTCCTCATGTGTGTGTGCGCGTGTAGTTTTTTGTTATTATAGTGCAGAAAATGAGTAAGCAAAAAAGGGAAGAAAAATAGTTTACAATCAATCACAAAAGGTCCCCCTAAGGTTAAGGGGTTTGATTTCAAATGAGCATGAGACAATTAAGGAATGATGAATAATTAAAAACCTTTCCAAAGTACCATAACACAGGTAAATACATAGGGATTATTTAAGGAAAGAATCCTATGGTACATGATTTGTGAAAAATAAGGCAAGTAGGTCAATCAAACAGCTAGTAAAAAGCTTTGATCGAATGAACTTAGTCAGAAAAAGGGTGAGGGAAGGTTCAATTGGAAAATCAATAACCAATCAATCGAGCCTTATTAAAGGAGATTACAATTTGGCAGAACCCTTTTGAAAGAAAAACCCTCATATATAAGCACACAAGCGTCAGGCAAGAAAGAAAAGGTTGGCATAGACAGTCTCAAAATCATAAGCGAAATATTCTAGTTTAATTTAGGGTTTCAAATTCGAGTAGGGTACAGAAAGGAGAGGGCAAGCCATCGAACAGACTCAGAGCGTCTCATGAGAAAGCACATAGATATAATGGAATGTTTGAAGAAATAGAGTAAAAACAAAGCATGTTCAAGAAAAGCTCCAAACTCAAGCAAGTTCAGGAGAGAATAGAAGCGACATAGAACTTAAGAAATAGTTGGCGAAACAGGTTTAGAATTCACACAAAAGTCTAGTAAAGGGAAACAAAAGCTTAGTAAGAAAATGGTAGAGGAACACATAAACTAGACATGTGAAAGCATGCTGTAGAAACAGTAGAAGATATAATAGAGCACAAGTAGAATAACATGCATAATAACGGCAAAACATAAGAACATAAGAGAAAATATGCACAAGCAAAAACACATAAGAACAAAGCATATACTAGCAGATTCACATAAAGAAAGAAGAAGAAGAAGAAGAAACAGAAATCGAAACAGGATTTATTTAATTAATTCAGAGTCGCCACTTAGGAGATTTATGGTGTCCCAAGTCACCGGTTGAATCCCGAATCGAGGAAAAGAATGACTCTGTTAACAGTCTGCACACCAGAAATCCGGATAAGGAATTCTGTTAACCCGGGAGAAGGTGTTAGGCATTCCCGAGTTCCGTGGTTCTAGCACGGTCGCTCAACTGTCATGTTTGGCTTATTTATCTGATTTATACTGTGAGCACGTGATTTTTGCTCCCACGACAATTACTACCAAAATTATAAAATAAAATAGTTTTGTATCGCATTTGATTTTTGTGGATTGTGTGTTATCTTTCTTTAGCATCTTGCATGTGTGTTTGTTTGTTTGAACTAATTAAAAATACAAAAAATACGTGTTGCGTGCATTTAGGAATTAATTAGCCATAAAGTAGCTAGAAAAGAAATTGCAAAAAAAAATATGCGTTATTGCCCGTTGTCTTTGAGTAATTTAAAATGTGTAGTTTTGCATTAATTATTTATGTGTTAATTAATAGGTGTGGGATTTTATTTCTTTTTTTTATTTGATAGTGTGTGTTTAATTTAGTGTTGGCTAGTTAAGAAAGTTGGAAAATGGCTAAAAATGCAAAGAAACCAGGCCCAAACTAATGTTTGGCCCAGGCCACGGAAGGCTGGTCTCAGGGACGTCAAAACGACGTCGACTCCAGGCCCTCCATCAGGACCGTTGATCAAATAAAATCTAACGGTTCAGTTCAGCTCATTCATTAAGCTAAACGACGCCGTTCAAGGCCATTTAATCTGAGCCGTTCATCTCCATTGATCCAACGATCCCAGGCTCCCCTCGCGACCCGTATCATTTTTGACCCGTTCACCTTTGAGACCGACCCAGTCTCATTTAAATGAGATGACGTCGTTCGTCCTAAGGCAAGAGATCCTGGCCATCAATCTTACTTGATCCAACGGCCAGGGTCCCGTCTCCTATACCCTATATAACACTACCCTCACACCCCACGCCCACGAACCAGACCCTCCCTCATTCCGTCTCTCCATCATCGTCTCTCTCAGAGACGGACCTCCAAGAACCCTAGCCGCCACCCTTCCCCCCTCGCCATAAACCCGGCGGCAGCGATGCCAACGACCACCGCCTTAACACCCTAAGACCTTTCAACCATCCTGAATCCAAATCCATGAACCATTAACCTCGAATCAACCTGCATCGTTTCGAATATCGATTTGAAGATTCGAGCAGAAAACCAATCGACCCCAACCAAGCCCAAATTCATACCAGGTGTCCCCCTGACCTTCCTCATAACCAAACCAAGCTTGGTTTGGTTCGAATCTAACCAGAAAACTACGAACCTCAAATCGACGGCATGAACCCTAGAAATCTAAAGTGGGGATTCCAGTAGATTCAATAGACGATTGAGGTCCGATGGACCTTAGTTTGGGTGTTCTCAGTTGAGAACACCCTAGTTAAGGTCCGTTTGGCTTCAAATTTTTGAGTTCCAGTCAAGTTCGAGTCTTCTTGAGTTTCTTGAGGTATTTTTCCCTTTCTTTGGTTCTTTCTGGTGTGTATCTGTTATTTGTTTATTTTTAGTTTTAGTTAATTTTTCACTTTTAGTATTCGACTGTTCTGTTCATCTCCAACCAAGACCTTTTATTTGGTCAATTTTTCTTCTAGTCATAGTCAAGTAGGATATGAACTATATAGTCGATTTGATAATATCGTCAAAATAATTAGTGTCATAAAATCACCTGTTTTGTCTAAAAGCATGAATTGCCATGTAGGTTCTCTGTGACTGTTTTGTTTGTTACTTTTGTGTAGATGTAATCGACTAAATAAGGTCATCAATTAAAATTGGTTGAAAACTAAGGAGGCATGATAATAGGCATTTTGTTTTACTCCTGTATAATCACCAGCCTATGCCCTGCCTCTATATTAATTCATACTGAGCTAGTAGATGCTCAGTATTGATAGCTTCAATGGGTTCGGGTTGATCAGGATTGGTTCCAAATATGATCAAGTCATTCCCTTTGGATTGATACTTTTGTGTTAGACCCTTCTGCCTTGAATCATTGATTGGACTATAGGATTGGTTATAGCTTAATAAGTTGATAATTAGCAATCAGTGTTAATGGCAATTTTTAAGGGGTTTATATACTGATTAAGAAGCTTAGGCAGGGGCAGTAATTCCCAGAGGTTTGAGGGTAGTTTTGGGTCTTCACTGGGTTTAAATTGGTTAGTTCAAGAAGACTGTCAAGTGGCTATTAAAATAGCCTTAAGTTTAAAAATAGTGGTGTTCCCATGACAGCATGGGAATTAATCTAAATACTATAATATACCCATAGCTCTTGAATAAAACAACAGGGGACAAGGGTGGGGAACAAAATGGTTTGCATCAAGAAAGGGTTTTAAGGCATGGGAATCTAAGGGGTATGGGCAGTAAGGTCTGATGATTTCTAAGGCAGACCTTAGAGGTCTGTTTTGCCTATGAATAGAGGATTTGCTAACTAGAGCAGGGGTTCCTTTTGGACAGTAAAAAGAATTTTTTAGACAGTCAATTTTTCTTCTTTCATACATTCTAGGGGTTGGACATTGAGGTTAGACATCACAGAGTGCTGGAAAAAATATAACACTCAACAGACATTGCTGAAAATACAGTTCATATGGGTAATTTGGATAGAATCTAGGCTGGATTTTTGAAACAGAAATCAGAACACTATCTAGGGTCTTTTTTGAGTATTATCTAGGTCTCTTGGGGTATTATTTCTGATTCTTGTTGGTTCTTCAAGCTTCCACTGGATTTCTGTTTGGTTTCTCCAGTGCTATTGGATTTTCTGTGTGTTGTCTTACTGCTGAATTTTCGGCTCGGTTTAAATCTGACCCGAAGTTGCTGTCTGTTGGGATTTGGTTCTTGGTTCTTCTACTGTGGGTTGCTGGTTATTGATTGTTGTGTTATTGTTGTTGCTGTACTGCTGTAATTGCTACTGCTTTACTGATCATCCTCCCTCTTCTTTATTTCCGAATATTAGGTACACAGTTGGTACTCCCTGTAAAGAATGAAATTGAAGCATGAAATACAAATGAGGAGCTGAAGTTCTATGATTTATTTTGAATCATATTCTGAATTAATTTGTATATATACACAGTAGCTAAGTTCATATGATCATGTAATCCCTTTAGTATGAATGACTAAGTACTGAAATGTGGTAGTTTAGTGTGTAAACCCCATTCCTATGCATGTTAATTAAAAGGGGAACTAATGATATAGTATGCATGTCTTGCTATCTCTGGTTGGTTTCGTTTTCAGCCTATTCAAAAAAATGCATCAAATCTTTCAGTTAAATCGCTTAGTAGTTTGAGTTAAATTTTTACAACTTGCTTATGTATAAATATATAAGAACGGATTGCCCTATCGTATCATGTTCGGATTTAACAAACCATGTTCAAAACCCAACTATAACAACTTGTAAGCATGTAAATAACTAGGACATTTCCTTTACCGTTAGAGACAAGAACGAGTAGAGAATCATAGTTGCTTTAGGATCGGCCTTAATAAAAGAACGAGATGAGCCTCGCCACATTAAACACCTAAATGCGGGGCCCTCAATAATAGCTTATAAATACTTAGACTTGGAAAAACCGTTTAGCAAATATTGTGGTTTTTCCCAAAGTTAATGAATGCGTAGAAGCTTTAGGCGCGAATAATAAATGTTATATTCTTAAACCAGGGCGCACATTTATGTGACCCAAGTCTAATTCTCAACGAAATCGAAATGTGTTAAAGGCCACAGGCGTACTGGTGCGGTGTGGTCCGAAATACATTTCCATAACGTTGCAAATTCTCTTTAAAAAATAATGAATAATAAAAGCAATTTATTATCTTTTAAATTATAATGAGACGAGCCTCGCCAAATAACATATAAATTACGGGGCCCTCAGTAGGTGGTTACTTTAAATACTTAGATTCCGGGACGTGTCGTTTAGCTAATTTTACGGCCTTCTCAAAAAAATAACAATGCGCTAGTCGCTTTAGGCGCGTTTTTAATAAGTTATTTCCCTAAACTCGGGTGTACATTTATGTGACCCAAATCCAAGTCTCAACGAAGTCAAAATGTGTTAAATGCCACAGGCGTACTGGTACGGTGTGATCCGAAATACATTTTCACGGCGTTGCAAGTCTTTGTTAAAATAATAGTAATAATATTAAAAGCGGTTAAAGTTAAAATTTGTACATAAGTTAAAGCATCTTTAAAATCAGATAATTAAGCCAAATACGACAGTTGAGCGACCGTGCTAGAACCACGGAATTCGGGAATGCCTAACACCTTCTCCCGGGTTAACAGAATTCCTTATCCGGATTTCTAGTACGCAGATTGTTAAATAGAGTCAAACCTTTCCTCGATTCGGGATTCAACCGGTGACTGGGGACACCATAAATCTCCCAGGTGGCGACTCTGAATTAAATAAATAAATCCCGTTTCGATTGTCCTTTAATTGGAAAAACTCCCTCTACTGCGCCCCTTCGCGGGGTGCGGTAGCGGCAAAAGGAGGTGTGACAGCTCTGGCGACTCTGCTGGGGATGGTGCATACCCAGAACCACTGGTTCAGGGTTAGAAATTCGAGCTTAGAATAATTGTCGTATCTGGCTTTGTTTACTATCTGATGTTTTTATATGATATATATGCTTAATGTGCAAAATAATGATTTTTACCGCTTTGATATTATCTGAATTGTAAATATAAACTGTGCCGAACCCTTCTCTTCTCGCCTCTGGGGATGTTCTTACGGGTTGAGACTCCCTATTCTGTTAGTGTCAATACCCTAAATAAGAAAGAGGTCGGATAAGTTACTAAGCCGGGTGGCCTTTCGGTGCCTGGTATCCCTTCCTCGACTCGAGTTGTCCGCTCGGGTACACAGTCCAGAACACCTACCTAGGTTTTGCTTAGTATAACAAAACTTCATGCCGGATCCCTAGTAGGAACGCTTATTTGCATCATGTTGCATTCGACTTAGGGGACTCGACACAGGGGTCGGGTCCGTCTAGGACAGGCAACCTGAAACGAAAAGACCATCCTGCTACATCTTGTTTGTCTTACGCATCTATTTGCTTCAAACTTGCATGTTGACCGGCTTTTAAATACTGAGAAAAACGAAAAAAAGGGTAAAATGAAAATAAACAATATCCAAGCAATGTCAAAAAAAACTCTGCTTGATTTTTCGTAAGTTATTTCGTTGCCAATGGAAAAAGTAAAATGACAAGCTTTTATGAAAGGGAAAATATGGCTTATTTAGTGCGTTTTGTTTGCCAATAAAAAAAGAGAGGAAAAATGTTTTGTCTGCAGACATAGTTTGTTTTATTTGGCCGAACTACGCCGGTTTGATTCTCACAGGGCGTGGGATACGTAGGCAACCCTCATCGGGTCCAATCTCCCCTTTCTGCAAAATTGGTCAAAAATGTCAAAATTTTCACAAGTAAGTCGGGTAGTGCCGCTTTATCAAAAATAGCCGAATGTTCCCGAAAGGGACGCCGGAAGGCTGACTTTGCATAAACGGCCACCTTTGGTCATTTTAGATTTTTATCCGTTAGCAAACGCGGCCTTAAAATCTCCTTCCCGGGAGTACTGAAAGGCCGCGATTGGAAAGTCGGATCTCTTTTATCTAGTTTGAAAATAATCAAATCATTGTCAGTCAAAATAATCTCTTTTCATAACATTAATAAATGTGCAGGATGAGCACAATACAAAATGTACCATTTTCAATAATGACCAAGATCCCTGTTGAGTTGCAATTATGGTGGAATGACCTAGGTGAAGAGGGTCGCAAGGAAGTGAAAAAGTACCTGAAAGGTCTTACAGGTTTGCTAGATATACAACCTCGAGGAGATATCATCAGAGCGCTGGTCCCCTTTTGGGATCCAGCACATAATGCATTCCATTTCTCAGATTTCGAGCTTACCCCAACACTGGAAGAAATGGCCGGGTACATCGGGAGTGGTGAAGCCCCGTTAAGATTCAAATACTTTGTTGCTCCTAGGGTCGTCACTGTACACCGTTTCCTAGATTCATTAAAAATAACTCGGACGGTCCATGACTCTGATCTTGCAAAAGGTTTCTGTAGCTTGCACTTCCTGTATGAGAAATACGGCCACATAGGCGGGTTCAACAAAGCAGATATCAGGTTGTGCAGTAGGGGTAATCGTCAGAAATGGGATGAACACAGGCGGGTGGCTTTCATGACAGCATTTCTGGGTGTTGTAGTATTTCCAATAAAAG
>MU682149.1:0-35557 GCA_026770625.1 Nicotiana glauca | reverse complement strand
TCCTTCACCGGGTGCCAAGCACCTCCGCTATCTCAAGAAAGACGGGCTATGTCCAGCAAATGCCCGATATTAAATTCAAGAAGACTCAGAAGAGAGGTGGGTATCGGCACAATTTATATACAGTTCACGAAATATTAAAGCGGTAAAAGCAATATTTAGCACATTAAGACAAACATATAATAGAATCAAATATTAAACAAGCCAAGTACAACAAATATTCAAAGCTCGAATTCTTTAAACCCTGAACCAGTGGTTCTGGGTTTATTAGTCCCCAGCAGAGTCGCCAGAGCTGTCACACCTCCTTTTGGCGCGCCCCCCTTTCGAGGGAGTGTATAAAGGAGTTTTTCCAGTTTAAGTGACAATATTTGAAACGGTATTATTTTATTTATTTCAGAGTCGCCACTTGGGATAAATTAAGGTGTCCCAAGTCACCGATTTATATAAATCCCGAATCGAGGAAATTTTGACTTTCCAAATGAAGTCTGCGAACCAGAAATTCTAAGGAATTCTGTTGACCCGAGGAAAGGTATTAGGCACCCCCGAATCCCGTGATTCTAGCACGGCCGCTTAAACTATTGTAGAAGGCAAAATATCTGATTTTTAAAACATGTTGTAGACTATGTGCTTTCCGTCAATTCTAAAACCGCTCTATTTCGTTAAATGTGCATATTTAAATTTTAAACCTAAACAACCCAATTTGCAATAAGGTTATTTCAAGTTATGCTCCGAAAGGGAGTATTGAGAGCTTGATTAATGAGATCCTTATTTACCCTAGTCACAGCCTTCAGGCAAACATGCATCATTCGAATAATTTTGACCTATAACCGTAATTGCCTTACGTGTCAGATTAACACTAGTTCGAAAATCAAATTGATCCATCAACGCCGTTGTCTAAAAACATGATACGGGAGCATTAGATTCATTACTTGAATTATTCCTGTAGCCGGTTAACATGGAGCAAACGATTAAGCAAATAACCGAGGCCTTATTGTGAAGCGAATCTTGACTAAACTCGTTGTGAGGATTAAGCTATACATAATGGTCAATTATCAACAACTAAAATACATGTCGGTTTTGGAATTAATTTCCGATTTGAAGCGTATTCGAGTTCTTATGGATCCGGAAAACTAACAGCGAATCGAAACAAACATGCTGCTAATGTTCTGAATCAATACTACAAATTCTATTGTAATCTAAAAATAGTCCTAGTCTAAATTATAACAATCCAAACATGGCAGATTTTATTCCAAATTATACATGCCGAAAGCAGGAACTAGGTAGACATGGGTAAATGTTTGCTATCTATTTTTTTAGCTATGATTTCCAAAACAGCACTTCATTTCAAAACCCGATCTCTCGGTTCAAGCAATTACATCAGCTGTGTTTCGAATGCATACCTGGAATTCAAAAGCAAGAAATGGAGGGAAAGATCAGTAGATGAATCACAGCAAGCAACAGCAAACACAACAGCAACAAGATCCCAGCAACTTAAAGACCCCAAAGCATACAGCCTAGTAGCAAAACTGAAGTCCCCGGGATAGATTAAACTAACAGGGAACTCAAGAACTGAACACAACAATTTATTGAAGACCAAGGCAGCAACAGATCGAACCTAAATAAACTCAACAGATACCTTCAGATAACTTGAACACTCAAGTATGGAACATAAACAGAGAAAGCTTAAACTATTTCTGATCTTAATATCAATGTAACAGCGTTCCAGGGACACTGGCTACCCAAGACTAACTCGAATTTTCAAGAACTGATCCTTTCGAAGCTTTCTTCACTACTTAAATTTTCCAACTCTTGAACTCCCTTCGACCGATTTAAAGACCAAACAGACTCTCCAAGAAAATGAATAATCTCCCTTTTCTCTCTATTTGCAGAATGTGTATCTCCTCCTAAAATCATCCCCCTATGGCTTTCTTATATATCCAAAACTATACAGCCCTGCAGCCTATTTTAAAATGTTTTAGAGCTGATCAAACCCATCTTATTCCCTCTGTTATTTCCCACTTTAAAATGTCTAAGTATGGGTTTTATTATTAAACAAATCCGTAAGGCAGAAACTGGTGGAACACCCTGCTGTCCAGCAGGTTCCACCAGCCTATTTTCATGTGCAGTGCACTTTTGAAACTTAGCTGTTGGTTTCTGATTTCTAAATTAAAATTAAAACAGCTATATCCAATTCCAAACCTAATTTACAATCACAAACAGTTAAGGCTTCAATCCAACAGTGATTTTGGACGAAGTTAACGATGTCAACAACACCACTGTCCCATTGCCCTAACACAACAAACCCATATAACCAATCGACGACATTTATTTAATCGATTACAAACGTATAATCGATAACAAATAATCGACAAACAAGCGATTCACAGTTCTTGGGCCAAAACAGGAAAAATACGAAACTAATTATTCGACGACGCTAATCGAAGCGAATATGTATCTTAAAACAAACATCAAACAGACAAAACAGAAGTAACAATTTGACCAAATAAAGGGTCTTGAGGAGAAAAACAGAAAAAATTTGACAAAAATCGAAAAAGGATAGAAATAACACACATGACTAAACTAACAAACAAACAAATAAAGATAAAAGAAAAGAAGAAATACCTCAAGAAAATCAGAAGCAGAATGGGTTTGGACCAATCCGGACTTGAAATGTTTGAGGCTAAACGGACTTTAATCGAGTGTTCTCAAGCGAGAACACTTCGATCAAAGTCCATTGAACCATCAAAACAATCTTCGAACAGGCTTGAATCCTTTCTAGGGTTCTTGGGGCTCAGGTTGGGGTTCAAGGGGTTTGGGCTTGATTCGAACCAAACCAATGTTGGTTTGGTTACGAGGGAGGCTAGGGGAGTGTTAGGTATCGATTTGGGGTATTTTGGGGTAGGTTGAGTTTCTGCTCGAATCTTCGATTGAAGATTCGAGAAGTTCGGAGATGATTCGACGCAAACTGGTCCCGGATTTGGATTGGGGGTGGTCAGATGGTCCAAGGGTGTTAGTTTGGTGATCGTTGGCATCGTCGCCGCAGGTTTGCGGCGAAGGGGAAGGAGGGCGGCTGGCTAGGGTTCTTGATGGTTTGTCTCTGACCTTCAGAGAGAGAGACGATGGGGTGAGGGGTTGTTTGGAAATGAGGTGTGTAACGGAGGTTTGGGGTATGGGATTTGGTATATTGAAAGGGTTCAATTGATCTGAGCCGTTCGATCAATTGAGATTGAAGGCCGAGATCGATTCATTTAACGAAACGGTGTCGTTTGGGGAGACTCGAGACCGGATCAGTCTATGAAGAGTGGGTCGGGGCCGGGTAACGGGTTAGGGCAATGAGATCTCAATCGTTGGATCAGGAAGGGACTCACGGCTGAGATCTATTGGCGTTGAAACGACGTAGCTTCAATGCCATACTACGTCATTTCGACGGTCTCAGTGACCCACCAACTTGGACTGGGTTACCACGCAATCTGGGCTGGATTCTTTTGCAATTTTAGCCACTTGTCCCATTTCTTAACTAGCCATACTTAAATTAAAGCCACTTTAAATAAACTAAGAGAAATAAAATTACATGCCTATTAATTAACACTCAAACCATTAACACAAATTACACATTTAAATAAAATCCTAATGGCAAAGAACAAAACTATGCATTTTTTGTAATTTTTCTTTTTTAATCATTTTATGATTAATAAATTTTAAAATGCATGTAACACGTATTTTTGTTTCTTTAATCAATTTAGACAAATAACACACACATACAAATGCTAAAGAAAGATAACACACAAATCACAAAAATCAAATGCAACACAAAATTATTTTATTTTATATTTTTGGGAGTAATGTTTGTGAGAGCAAAAATCACGTGCTCACAACAGTAATGCCCAATTCTGTGGTGATAGAACCCGACAAAGAGATGATCGAAAGGTTTGAAAGGTTGTTCGATGAAGTGAATATGGTGGAAGCAGGCGAAGGTCCGAGTAAAATTGATGTGCAGTTCGTGGGGTCTCTGGCCAATCTTAATAACTGGGATGCTACTCCTCTTACTACACGGAAGGAGTCATGGTAGTTAGTTTTTGATTTTCCTTTGAATATTAAATCTGGATTATTTCCAAGGTTGTAATTCGGATTGCTATGTTTCATCCCTTTGGATGAGTTAAACCTTGTTATCTTACAATTTTAATGAAATGCAATTTATTTCTCTCTTCATTTCTGATAGCCTTTATTTTTGTTTTTTGTTTTTTTTCTTTCTTGTACATTCCTTTTTATGCTGGTTACAATGATGTGTCATGCATGAGGAATTTCCAGCCTAGTCTTGGTAGTCAAANCGGGAAACAAAAATAAGTGTCCATTTGGAATCCTCGCTCAAGGAGGAGATAATTAAAGTATTGTTTGAGTACAAAGATGTTTTTGCATGGTCATATGATGATATGACAGGTCTAAGTACCGATCTGGTGGTTCACAAATTGCCCACTTATTCAGAATGCCCTCCTGTCAAGCAGAAGCTGAGAAAATTTAAAACGGATATCAGTGTGAAAATCAAGAAGAGGTCACCAAGCAGTTTGATGCGAATGTCTTACGGGTTACCCGATATCCTACCTGGTTAGCTAATGTTGTGCCTGTACCAAAGAACGATGGAAAGACCAGAGTGTGTGTTGATTACCGTGATCTCAATAAAGCGAGTCCAAAAGACAACTTCCCACTGCCAAACATCCATATATTGATTGACAATTGTGCCAAACATGAGATTGGTTCTTTTGTGGATTGTTATGCGTGCTATCACCAGATTTTGATGGATGAGGAAGATGCTGAAAAGATGGCATTCATCACACCTTGGGGAACTTATTGTTATAGGGTCATGCCATTTGGATTAAAGAACGCAGGGGCAACATACATGAGGGTGATGACCACCATGTTCCATGATATGATACATCGGGAAATTGAAGTATACGTAGATGATGTGATAATAAAATCAAGAAAGCAATGTGAACATGTTAAAGACCTGAGGAAGTTTTTCTAGAGGCTCCGCAGGTACAATCTCAAGCTCAATCCGGCAAAGTGAGCGTTTGGAGTCCCATCAGGGAAGTTATTGGGATTTGTGGTAAGTAGACGTGGCATTGAATTAGACCCGTCCAAAATTAAAGCCATCCAGGAGTTACCACCGCCAAAGAGCAAGAAAGAAGTGATGAGTTTGCCCGGCAGGTTGAATTATATCAGTAGGTTCATTGCCCAACTTACAACGACTTGCGAGACAATCTTTAAGTTGCTAAAGAAAGATGTTGCGGTCAGATGGACGGATGAATGTCAGGCATCATTTGAGAAGATTAAAGAGTATTTGGCCAGTCCACCTGTGTTGGTTCCGCCAGAGCCGAGAAGACCCTTGATCCTTTATCTGACAGTTTTGGATAACTCTTTTGGTTGTGTACTGGGGTAGCATGATGTCACGGGAAAGAAAGAACAGACAATTTACTACCTCAGCAAGAAGTTCACATCTTACGAGGTAAAGTACACGCAGCTTGAGAGAACATGTTGTGCTTTAACCTGGGTTGCGCAGAAATTAAAACATTACTTGTCATCATATACTACATATCTCATCTCACGGCTGGATCCATTGAAGTACATTTTTCAGAAGCCCATGCCCACAGGGAGGCTCGCAAAGTGGCAAATCTTGCTCACGGAATTTGATATTGTTCACATGACCATATTGAGATGAAAGCACAAGCAGTGGCTGATCATTTAGCCGAGAATCCAGTTGATAATGAATATAAACCTTTGAAAACATACTTTCCTGATGAGGAGACAATGCATATTGAGGAATCGAAATTAGACGAAAAACCAGGGTGGAAGTTTATCTTTGACGGGGCTGCCAATGCCAAAGGCGTTGGAATAGGAGCGATACTTATTTCTGAGATAGGGCAGCACTACCCTTTTACAGCTCAGCTTCGCTTTTACTGCACCAATAACATGGCTAAATATAAGGCTTATCTTGGGTTTAAGGTTAGCTATAGAAATGGGTGTCTAGGAGATCTTGGTCATGGGCGACTCAGATCTTTTGGTACACCAGATTCAGGGAGAATGGGAAACACGAGATTTAAAGCTCATACCGTACCGGCAATGTTTGCATGAACTTTGTCAATGGTTTCAATCAATAGATTTCAGGCACATTCCAATGATTCATAATGAAGTTGCTGACGCTTTGGCCATTTGGGCATCGATGTTGCATCATCCAGATAAGACATACATGGACCCATTGCAGATTCAGGTTTGAGATCAGCATTCCTATTATAACATGGTGGAGGAAGAGCTTGATGGAGAGCTGTGGTTTCATAATATCAAAGAATACCTCAGAATGGGAGTATATCTGGTACAGGCCACAAGGGACCAAAAGAGAGCCATTAGACGCTTACCAAGCAAATTTTTCTTTAGTGGAGGAGTGTTGTACAAAATAACTCCAGATCTTTGTTTATTGAGGTGCATGGATGCTACACAGGCTACAGCTATCATGACCGAGGTACATGCAGGAGTTTGTGGACCTCATATGAGTGGATATGTACTGGCCAAGAAGATTCTTCGAGCAGGATATTATTGGCTCACTATGGAACAAGATTGTATCAATTTCGTACGCAAGTGTCATCAGTGTCAAGTACATGGAGATTTGATTCATTCTCCTCCATCTGAGTTGCACACAATGTCGGCACCATGGCCCTTCGTTGCTTGGGGGATGGATGTCATTGGGCCAATCGAGCCACTAGCATCTAACGGACATAGGTTTATTCTAGTAGCCATTGATTATTTCACTCTGTGGGTTGAGGCAAAAACTTTTAAATCAGTGACCAAGAAGGCGGTGGTCAATTTTGTGCATTCAAATATCATTTGTCGATTCGGAATTCTGAAGGTGATTATCATAGATAATGGTGCTAATCTCAATAGTAATTTGATGGCGGAAACATGTCAGCAATTTAAGATCACGCACCGCAATTCCACCCCATATTGTTTTAAGGCGAATGGAGCAGTCGAGGTAGCTAACAAGAACAGCAAGAAGATACTTCGAAAAATGGTGGAAGGGTCTAGGCAATGGCATGAGAAATCACCTTTTGCTCTGTTAGGCTATCGCACTACTGTTCGCACTTCAATAGGAGCAACTCCTTATTCATTGGTGCACGGTACGGAGGCAGTAGTACCTGCAGAAGTTGAAATACCATCTCTTCGGATTATTGCTGAAGCATAAATTGATGATGATTAGTGGGTCAAAGCCTGTTTGGAACAATTGAACTTAATTGATGAAAAATGATTGGCAGCAGTATGTCACGGACAGTTATACCAACAAAGAATGGCAAGATCATATAACAAGAAAGTATGTCCGCGGAAGTTTGAAGTGGGGCAATTGGTGTTGAGGCGTATCTTACTCATTAGGCGGAAGCAAAAGGAAAATTCGCCCCAACTAGTAGGGGCCGTTTGTTGTAACCCGAGTGTTGTCCAATGGTACATTGTATCTAACAAATGTGGAAGGGAAATGTGTAGAAATGGCTATCAACTCTGATCCAGTCAAGAGATATTATGTATGATTTCTTTATCTTTATGTACCTAATTGTATTTGGCATATTTTGGAGATTGAAATGACGAAGGCATTTTGTTCTGCTATCCAAATACTTTATCATTTGTTATCCCTTTGAGCCTTATTATATTTTCTTTCGTATCCCTCTTTCGGAATCAACAATAAAACTCAAGAACCCGAGCAGGGAAATTAAGTGGAGAAATAAGAAAAGAAAAGAAAAAGAAAAGAAAAGAAAAGAAAAGAAAAGACAAGAAAAGAAAAGAAAAAGAAAAGAAAAGAAAAGAAAAGAAAAAGAAAATAAAATAAAAAAAGAAAAGAAAAAAAGAAAAGAAAAATAAAAGAAAAGGAAAAGAAAGAAAAGAAAAGTGAAAGAAGGAAAGATCGCAACAACAAATGTAGACCTGAACTACGTTTGACTTGATCCCGAAAGGGTACGCAGGCAACCTCACTGAGGTTCAGTCACAACAAAAGAAAAGTCCAAAAATCCCCAAGAAGGAAAACTGAGGCATAAGTTGTGGTTGTTACGAGAAATATGATTCCGAAAGTTGTAATTTTGAACCCACGTTGAATTATTTTGAGCCTTTATACCCGTCTTTCTAAACCCACCCAAAAGCCACATTACGGTCCAATGAAAGACCTTCTGATCAATTTCAAGAAATGTCAATACGAGCAGGTAAAGTGATTCATGTTGGGGATAACACTCTGGTGCAAGAAGGAAAATGATGAAAATAAGAGAGTCTTATTGGTGAAAACCCTCACGGGCACCATAAGGCGATGTGAGTTGAGAAAAATATAAATGAGAGAGACTTATCGGTAAAAACCCTCACGGGCACTGTAAGGCGAAGTAAGTTTGAGAGATATCAAAAAATAAGAGAGTCGTATTGGTGAAAACCCTCACGGGCCCCGTAAGGCGAAAGTGAGTTTTCAGATAGGCAAATGAAAGAAGTCTGTGGTAGAAAGTTGATCAAAACATGGCAAAACAAGCGAGGTTTGGGTTTTGGCGAAAGTCGGATTGTGAAAGTATGGAACAACAAATGTGGCAGTTGAAAGTTGATTGATTGGACAGACTAGGCTGGTTAATCCAAAATGCATGGCACAATTAGTGGAACCAGCCTTTCCACTCAGATAAGTCCTATCCGTTTTCTCTTCATTACAAATCATTCGTTTTCAGAGTCTTTCTATGCTCAACCTTCGAGGTCATTGCATTTCATTCTCTTAAAGTTTGTCTATAAGACGTTTCAGTGTCAGTTCTATTCAAAAGAAGGATGTCAAAGCTAACTACCAGTTTCCCAATTGTATGGCACAACAAGGTTGGGACATGTCAAAAGAAAGTAAAGCATGAAGGACTAATGAAAATCCCGTCAGTGGAATAATAAGATAATTGTGAAGGAGGAGTAATGTTTCACAAGAAGGGGACAGAAACACAAAACAACAATACGGGGTAAAATATTTGGGAGAATTGAAAGTCAGACCGAAAGTCGAGGCATTTCAAAGAAAGTCCAATGAAGTAAGTCAGAGCAAAGTCGGAAGCAGGATCATGGTCAACAAGAATGCCAGCAGCTAACCACCATTTTATATTAACAAATCTTTCTTTGATTAAACAGGTGCAAAAAATTTTCTTCGTCTTGTATGTTTGTTGCAAGCAGGAGTCCACCTGGATAACAAGGGAATATCTTTTCCAAAAATCAGCAAGCAGGAGCCCACCTGGATAACAAGGGAATCCGTTTCGAAATGAGAAAGCAGGAGCCCACCTGGAGAACAAGGGAATCCATTTCAAAGTTCAGCAATCAGGAGCCCACTTGGAGAACAAGGGAATACATTTCAAGCACAGTAGTCAGGCACCCACCTAGATAATAAGGGAAGTATAACGCAAGTTTTATCTTTCAAGTTTAATATTTGGTAACATAACGCGCCCAGTTATCAAACTGGGGCAGAAAATTTTCTTCGTCATGTATGTTTGTTGCAAACAGGAGCCCACCTGGATAACAAGGGAATATCTTTCAAAATCAGCAAGTAGGAGCCTACCTGGAGAACAAGGGAATCCGTTTCAAAATCAGCAAGCAGGAGCCCACCTAGAGAACAAGGGAATCCATTTCAAAGTTCAGCAATCAGGAGCCCACCTGGAGAACTAGGGAATCCATTTCAACTTTCAGCAGTCAGGCACGCACCTGGAAAACAAGGGAAGTATAATCCAAATTTCAGTCTTTGATTTTAATATCTGATAACATGATGTGCCTAGTCACCAAACTGGGGCAGAAATTTTTTTTTTTGTTTGTCTATTTTTGTTGCAATCAGGAGCCCACCTGAAGAACAAGGAAATACTTTTCAAGCATGACAATCAGGAGCCCACCTGAAGAACAAGGGAATACTTTTCAAGCATGACAAGCATGAGCCCACCTGGAGAACAAGGGAATACTTTTCAAGCATCATAAGCAGGAGCCCACCTGAAAAATGGACACATATTTCAAATTGTAGCAGTCAAGCATCATCAAGAGAAATGGCAAAACACCGCCAAGGCAACAACAAAAATTCCATTGGAATAACACAAGATACAAGTTCAAGGCAACACAAGAGCGAGTTTGAAGACATAGATAGGATATTTTGTAATTCATAGATCATAGCTTAGACTAGCTTCTTTTGTTTTACCACGGTGTAATAAGGAGGTCAGCGAGCAGTAGCAGTAGCAACAACAATGAAATCACAGCACCTGGTAGTCCCAGCTACCAGACATTGCCGAACGGGCAAAAATCATTCATTTCCGCTCACTTGTCTTTCCACGAAAACTCTACGTGTTTCCGGGCAAAGAGGGGCAGCTGCGAGCACGTAATTTTTGCCCTAAAGCAAATTATTCCCAAATATTTCAAATGAAATGATTTCTTTATTCTTTTACATTTTTGTGAATTTTGTGTTAATTGTTGCATTTTTATTGGTGCATGATAATTCATATGAAAATATAAAAAAAATATGCATTTACATTTAGGATTTAATTTCATATTTTAGTATTAATTTATTTTAGAACGAAATATGAAGAAAATAACAAAAAATAGTCTCTTTGTACTTTTAATTGTTAATTGTTGCATTTATCTTTAAATAGAATTTTACATAATTTTAGGAGTTAAATAGTTTAGCTTTGAATTATATTAGGTCTTTGTTTTAATTTTTACAATTTTATAAAATCAGGAAAAAAAATACAAAATGAAATACAAAAACAAAATAAATAAAAGGAATAAAAAAATAAAAACAAAGCAATTAAAAGAGGGTTGTTTGTAATAGATATCAAATTGGGCTTTTCTTTAAATTGTGTCCTAGCCCAAACCACCGTTTCCGCCCCGTTACCCTTCAGCCCAGGCCACAAACCCCTCCCATGACCCAGTTCAGTCCAAGAGATGCCTAAACGACGTCATTTTGAGTTATTGAAACTCAATCCAATCTCAGCCATCAATCCTTTTCAATCCAACGGCCATGAGGTGATCTTCAATATTTCATAAAAATGTCCAAAAACATTAGATACATCATATCTGCCTCCTTCCTCGACACCCTCTCTCCCAGAAACCCTAATAGACACCACCAATTCCCCACCGGCTCCGGTGGCGGCGCCACCATGAATCAGCCCCAAAAACATACCCCCAAACCTCCTCTTCTCCCTCATCAAAAATATGGCCTCATCTTCCCTCAAAACCTTACCTAGCTCCTCGAACAGTGATGTTTCCTTCGCCGGAAACCTACCGCCGGCGAACGTCACCACTTCCAAATCACCCCAAAATTACACCCCCAACTCCCCTCGTTCACCTCTTTCCATCCTTGCCATTAGTTTCCTTCGAATCTCGCCGGAAAACTTCGAATCTTGATTTTTAAGTTTTCCGGCCAAGTCACTACCTCGCCCAAACTCACCCAAAATAATACCCCAACACCGCCTGAGTCTCCTCTACCCAACCCCCATACTTGTTTGCTTCAAACCTGCCTAGAACTCCTCAAATACCCATTTAAAATTTTTTGGCCAAGAACCCTAATGTAAAATCCTTATGATTCCGGACCGTAAAATCCCTAATCATAGGTTTTCCTTTAAAAACATACGATTGGGGATGTTACGTGTCAGGAATCTTGGAAGGATTCAGACGATTTGGCTGGCCGGAGTTCCTATTTCAGTAAGTCATTTTTTCATTCTCTAGTTTCGATTAGTTCCATTCTTTTTTTTAAAGCGTAGTTCTAATTGCTGATTTGCTTGTGTGGAAATTCTAGGTTAATTTTCATTCTGTCGTTTAGTTTGTTTTTGTCTTGTTTATCTTTAGTCAGTCAATTCATTAGTTGTAATTCAGGTTTAATTCGCAATCGATTGGATTTCTGGTTTTCCTCTGATGATAATAGTTTGTTTGTAGTTTGATTAGGGATTAGTTAAGGTTTTAGTAGTTGATTTTATGATTAATTTTTAGTTTAGTGGCTGATTGATTAATAGTTGGTTTGATAATATTGAATTCTAGAGGTATTTAGCCTGTTTGGGTATAGTCGGTTGGGTTAAATAAGGGTTAGTAATTCTTAGAGGAAGATGGGGGTATTTTGGGCATATAAAGTAGGCTAATAGTAATTACAGCATAGTTAAACGGTAGTTTGGGCATTGAAAAAGGGTAGTTTAATTAGATTTGGTAATTTTTGAAGTGAGGTAAGGGTAGTATAGGAATTATAATGGGTATAGAACCTTCTAGAATGGACTTTAGTGTAGATTTCAGCAAAAAGAAGTGCTTACTTGTAGTACAAGTCAGAAATAGGGGGTAAAAAATAGAAATAAAATAGGGATTAAAGAGTAAAATAAAAATCTGAAGCCATACCCCAAATTTGCCTATAAATAGGCATTCATTTGCCTTGTTTCACAAGTTTGGAACCTCCAAAATTCCCCCAAAAGCTTTCTCCCTAATTTTAGATCTAGTTTTGAAATTCAAACCTTCAAAAATCCAAAAACAATAGAAAATTTAATAGAAAAATCCAAAAAAAAAAATCACTGTTCCATTGGTGTTTGCATTTTGATTTTAAGTTTAATTGATTATCAAGCTTCTATTAGTTCATTTTCTGGTGATTTTGAGTAATTTGAAGTGTTCTGGTTGATCTGCTGCTGTTATTCATCTCTAAAGCATTCCTATTTGATGTGGTATCGTGTTGTGGTTGCAATTCTGTTTGGTTGCTGCCCTGTTACAACTACTGACTATTGTTTTTCTTCTACTGTGATTTAATACCCAGGTACACATTTGAATTCTCACTGACGTAATTTTGATTTGAGGAATTACATGATGAAGTGCATTTGAATTGCTGTTTGAAGTCGACGCCTAAATTTACTTAATTTCTGCCTAGTTCTAATGTATAGGACAACTTGTTACTTGAGATTTTGAGTTATTTATAATTGGACTGTTGAACTGTTATTTCTTAGGTCTGTTTAAGCTTTTAAAGAGCAATTGCATATAGGTAAATGAAATAACTCATGTAATTTTAGTTAACTTTTGTCTGTGATCCCTATATCCATTAGAAAGCTGTAGTATTACTGTTAGAAACCGTCTAAAGCTGTATTAACTTTCAGTAATAGAAAATGCCACGCTCAATGTGATAGATTGTAGATTTAAACTTTTTTCATGTGAGATTTGTTTCCTGTAAGCAATGTGGAACAAGTACTGGTTTTTTTTTTACATCATAATATTCAACTGGAAGTTTAAACTAGTATGAATATATAGTATAGAAATGGATAGTGTTGGTATTGTAAATAGACGGCAGAAATATTAGTAGATTGTGAATGAATTACATGATCTCACTATTAATTCAATTTGTTTACGAACATTAAATTTCAAACATTTAGAATTTTGCAGACCTTACTGTTAAATTCCTGGGCTCATTTGGGAGGCCTTAACGTGACTGCCTCAGTAGAAGTTAGATTTGGGCCTAAATCTGTTTATGGCCCAATGTCAAACAGTTCTCTTTCCTCATTTAGGCCTGAATTCAGGCTTATGGCTTGTTGATTGAAATTTCTTCGTACTGGGCTGAGCTTGAGGCCCAAAGGCATTGCTGAATTTTGCATGAAAGTCAAAGACGTGAATATAGTAGTGTTTGAACCATAACAAATAATTATGGCTCTTTTAAAGACAATATTAAATAAAAAATCATAGTTTACTTTAGGACTGACTTATAAATAATGAGACGAGTCTCGCCAAAATAAAGCATAATTTGCAGGGCCCTCAATAAATGCTATAAAAAAATACTTAGAATTCGGGTGGACCATTTAGCGAATTTCACGGTTTTCCCCAAAGATAATAAACGCGTAGTTGCTTTAGGCGCGTATTTTAAAAATATTACCTTCTTAAATACGGGTGCACATTTATGTGACCCAAATCTGAATCTCAACGAAGTCAAAATGTTTCAAAAGCTACGGGTGCACTGGTGCGACGTGGTTCGAGATATATTTTCACGACATTGCAATTCTTATTTAAAAATAAATATATAATAAAAGCGGATTATTAATAAAAGGCACGTAGGTTAGAACATATTTTGAAATCAGATAAAATCAAATATAACAGTTGAGTGACCGTGCTAGAACCACAGAATTTGGGAATGCCTAACAACTTCTCCCGGGTTAACAGAATTCCTTACTCGGATTTCTGATTCGCTGACTGTTAACAGAGTCATAATTTCCTCGGTTCAGGATTCAACCGGTGACTTGGGACACCATAAATCTCCCAAGTGGCAACTCTGAATCTTTTAAATAAATCTTGTTCCGATTATCACTTCAAGTTAGAAATAACTCCCTTTATTATACCCTCTTCGTGCGGGTGTAGCGGAAAAAGGAGGTGTGACACACCTTATCAGTTATTAAATTTAAAATACCAATTTAGCAAAATCTCAGTCTGATAGTAATAAAAAAAAACTGTGCGGAAACCACGATAATATCAAACAGCCTATATCAAATCTGGCGTCACAAGTCAGAGCCTCTAAGTACAACTGAACAACATCCTATACATAAGACAGTCTAGGTGCGGAAGTAAAAGAAAAGACAAGAGGAGAAATTGGGTCCCGCGGACGCCGGCAGCTACCTCGATGACTCCGATAGCTAAACTAGGCAGCAGCAATAACCTCAGTTATGCCTTCGGGATACCTGTATCTGCACACAAGATGCAGGGAGTAAAGTGATAGTTCGACTCAGTGAGTAATAGCAATAAATAACAACTGAAAGTAAGAAATCCTGTAGGAACACTTCACAGTTCTATAACCAACAATAAGGCAGTAAAGATCAGTTAATCAGGGAAAAACCGGTAAAATCTCTTACAGTCCGACAATTTACCAATACTGTTGTAGCGCGCAGCCCGATCCATACTTAATACTGCTGCAGCGTACAGCCCGATCCATACTTAATACTGCTGCAGCGTGCAGCCCGATCCAAATATAGTATATACTGTTGCGGCATGCAGCCCGATCCAATAATAATAGTCGACTGTGCTCATTGGTGGTGTGTGCAGACTCCGGAGGGGCTCCTTCAGCCCAAGCGCTATAATACTACAGCGTGCAGTCTGATCCACATAATATATCAATGCAGCGTGCAGTCTGACCCATATAATATAATACTGTGGCGTGCAGTCCGATCCATATAATATACTACTGCGGCATGCAGTCCGATCCATATAATATACTACTGCGGCATGCAGTCCGATCCATATAATATACTACTGCGGCGTGCAGTTCGATCCATACATGTATATTTATATACTGCTGCGGCGTGCATCCCGATCCGGTGTACATCAAATATCCTCACTATGGGGTCCTTGACCCCTCTCAGTCAATATAGACTTGGCCTCTCGGGCCCACTCAGCTAAGACAGGGTTTTCAACCCCACGTATTCCTCATTTAGAGTGCAAATTGCTAAGACCAGTTCATATTATGTTTTACAGTTATGGATATGACTGAGAGTATGTTTTCAATAGGTAAAGTGAGGTCAATTGGCTCAACAGACTCCCTAAGGGTTCTACAGATCGGCACAAGTCCCCAAACATGGCAACTAGCCCAAAATATACGGATATAAGCTCAGTCTTAGTCAAAAGTACAGTAGAGTCATCAATCGGGATGGACCAGGTCCAAATCCCTAGCAGTAACATCACCACGCTCATCATATGGCGCGTATCTCATCTCAACATATCACCACATAGTGTAAATACGGGGTTTTAAACCCTGAGTACATCATTCATAACCATTACACACCTCAAACTAGCCGAAATCCTAGCTCGCCTTGCGCTTCTCTTGCAAATCGACCTCCTCGAGTATAGAATCTGACCAAAACCACAAGGAATACGTTAAAATAAGCTAATGGGACCTGACCCAATTGAAAGAACTCGAAAAACACCCAAAAATACGAAGTTTGGCAAAACCTGAGCCCTAGGACCGCTTCTCAAAAAATTACGAAATTCACATAACCGGATTCCTCGTCTCGCCACGAGTCCGTACATATAAAATTCATCAAAATCGGAGTTCAAATGCCCCTTCAAATTCCAAATTTTTATTCCAAAAACCAAGCCCTAGTTCTTCTATTTTCACCCAATTTTCCAAGAATTAAAGTTAGATTCTTCAATAAAATGGCACTTCTAGATCATGAGACTTACCTCCAATCGATTCCCGTCAAAACCCTCTTCAATTTCTACCAACAAGCTCTTGAGGTGGTTCAAAAATGGAGGAAATATGAAATGGGTCGCGGATGAAATGTTTCTTTAAAACCCTTCTGCAATTGCCCAGATTGCTCTACGCGAACGCGAGCCTCCCTCGTGTTCGCGATGACCAAATTTCCAACAGACCAAAAATACCCTTTGCGAACACGTCTGGTCCCCCGCGAACGCGAAGGCTTAGGCCTCCATACTTACGCGAACGCGACCTTACCACGCGAATGCGTTGACCTTCAAACTGGTCCTCTAATTCCCTCCTACGCGAACGCGATGCATCACAGCTCAAACCTACGCGAACGTGTAGCCATTACGTGAACGCGATGAACAACTTCTTCCCCCTTCAATCTAACTCTACGCATTCGCGACCCTTGACACGCGAACGCGAAGGCTTAAACTTGCCTGCACTGCTGTTGCATTTTCTGCAACACTCAAGTTCCAAAACTCCTTCCGTTGATCACTCGAAATCACCCCGAGACCCCCGGGACCTCAACCAAAAACACCAACCTGCTCCAAAACATTATACAAACTTGTTCCAATCATCAAAACACGTCAAACAACACAAGAATCATCAATTCACCACGGATTCAAGCCTAAGTTTATCAAATTCTACCGAAACTCACATACGATCAAAAACCCGACCAAACGACGTCCGAATGACCTAAAATTTTGCACAAATATCCAAAATTACATAACAGAGCTACAGAAACTCTCGGAATTCCATTCCAAACTCCGGATCAAAATCTCACCTATCAACCAGAATCTGCCAAAATTCAAACTTCGCCAATTCAAGCCTAATTCTACACCGGACCTCCACATTCAATTCCGATCACACTCCTAAGTCACAAATCAACCCCCGAAGCTAACCAAATTGCCGTAATTCACATCTGAGCCCTCTAACCATATAGTCAACTTCCGGTTGACTTTTCCAAAACAAGCTTCGTTCCAAGAGGCTAAGTGCCTCATTTCCAACAAAAACCAATCCAACTCTACCCGATCAACTCAAATATTGATATTAAATCATAGAGAAACATAATATTGGTGAAACGGGGCTGTAACTCACGTGACGATGGACCGAGTCGTCACATCCTCCCCAACTAAAATAAACGCTCGTCCTCGAGCGGGTCAAGAAACATACCTGGAGTCTCAAATAGGTGGGGATATCTAATTTGCATCTCCTGCTCGGTCTCCCAAGTAGCCTCCTCCACGGGCCGACCTCTCCACTGCACCTTCACTGAAGCAATATCCTTGTACCTCAACTTTCGAACTTGTCGACCCAGAATAGCCACCGGCTCACATCATATGACAAATCATCATCCAATTGAACCGTGCTGAAGTCCAACACATGAGACGGGTCCCCAACATACTTTCGGACCATAGATACATGGTATACCGGATGCACACTAGACAAGCTAGGTGGCAAAGCAAGCTCATATGCCACCTCTCCAATCCTCCTAAGTATCTCAAAAGGCCCAATGAACCTCGGGCTCAACTTCCCTTTCTTCCCGAACTGCATAACACCCTTCATGGGCGAAATCTTCAATATGACCTTCTCGCCCACCGTATAAGACACATCACGAACCTTCCGGTCCGCATAACTCTTCTGGCGCAACTGTGCTGTACGAAGCCTCTCCTGAATCAACTTCACCTTCTCTAAAGCATCCCGAACCATCTCAGTCCCCAACAGGAGATCTACACCGCTTACCATACAATACCTCATACGGGGCCATCTGAATGCTCGAATAACTGTTGTTGTAGGCAAACTCTGCAAGCGGCAAAAACTCATCCCATGAACCTCCAAAATCAATAACACAGGCACGCAACATGTCCTCCAAAATTTGAATAGTGCGCTTGGACTGCCCGTCCGTCTGAGGATGGAATGCTGTGCTAAACTCCACCTGTGTACCCAGCTCCCACTGAAATACCCTCCAGAACTAAGAAGTGAACTGAGTACCTCTATCCGAGATAATAGACACTGGAACTCCATGTAACCTGACAATCTCCCGAATAAAGATCCCTGCCAGCCGCTCCGAAGAGTAAGTAGTACATATTGGAATGAAGTGCGTGGACTTGGTCAGCCGATCCATAATCACCCAAATTAAATCAAACTTCCTCAAAGTCCGAGGGAGACCACTCACAAAATCCATAGTAATCCTCTCCCATTTCCACTCAGGAATAACCATACACTGAAGAACACCGCTCGGTCTCTGATGCTCGTACTTGACCTGTTGACAGTTGAGGCATCGAGCTACATAACTAACAATATCCTTCTTCATCCTCCTCCACCAGTAATGATGTCTCAAGTCCTGATACATCTTTGCGGCACCCGGATGAATGGAGTACCGCGAGTTGTGGTCCCCCTTTAGTATCAACTCCCGAAGCCCATCCATATTGGGCAGGCAATTCCGGCCTTGCATCCTCAACATACCGTCGTCATCAATGGTCACATATCTGGCATCGTCATGCTGAACTCGGTCCTTAAGGACACGCAAATATGGATCATTATACTAGCGCTCTCTGATGCAGTCATACAAGGAGGACCGAAAACAATGCAAGCCAACACCCGACTCGGCTCTGAAATATCTAACCTCACCATCCGATTGGCCAACGCCTGAACATCAACTTCAAAGGGCCTCTCCCCAACTGGAATATATGCCAAGCTGCCCACACTAACCGCCTTCCGGCTCAAAGCATCGGCCACTACATTGGCCTTACCCGGATGATACAATATGGTAATGTCATAATCCTTAAGCAACTCAAGCCACCTCCGCTGCCTCAAATTAAGATCTTTCTGTTTGAACAGATGCTGAAGGTTGTGATGAACTGTATACACCTCACAAGAAACGCCATACAAGTAGTGCCTCCAAATCTGTAGAGCATGGACTATAGCTGCTAACTCCAAATCGTGCACAGGGTAATTCTTCTCATGAGGCTTCAACTAACGAGAAGCATATGCAATAGCTCTACCCTCCTGCATCAGCACACATCCGAGGCATCACAATACACAGTGTAGGAACCTGAAGCTGATGGCAATACCAATACTGGAGTCGTGGTCAAAACTGTCTTGAGCTTCTGAAAGCTCTCCTCACACTCCTCGAACCGCACAAATGGAGCACCCTTCTGAGTCAACTTGGTCAAGGGCGACGCAATAGAAGAAAATCCCTGAACAAACCGACGATAATACCCTGCCAACTCAAGGAAACTACGAATCTCAGTTGCTGAGGTCAGTCTAGGCCAACTCTGCACCACCTCTATCTTCTTCGGATCAACCTGAATACAATCACTGGACACCACGTGTCCCAGAAAAGCCACAGACCCAAACCAGAACTCACACTTGGAGAACTTTACATAAATCTTCTCCTCCCTCAATCTCTGCAATACTACTCTTAAATGCTGAGCATGCCCCTCCTGGATACGCGAGTACACCAGGATGTCATCAATAAACACAATCACAAAGAAATCCAGATACGACCGGAACATGTTGTTCATCAAATGCATGAATGCGGCTGGGGCATTAGTCAACCCAAAAGACTTAACTAGAAACTCATAATGCCCATATCTCGTCCTGAAAGTTGTCTTCATGATATCAGAATCCCTAATCTTCAGCTGGTAATAGCCTGATCGAAGATCAATCTTCGAGAATACCCTCGCTCCTTGGATTTGATCAAACAAGTCATCAATACGGGGTAGTGGATACTTATTCTTCACTGTCACCTTGTTCAGATGCCTGTAATCAATACATATTCTCATGGTGCCATCTTTCTTCATCACAAATAAGACCGGTGCACCCCACGGTGACACACTAGGACGAATAAACCCCTTATCTAGGAGTTCCTGAAGCTGCTCCTTCAACTCCTTCAACTCAGCTGGTGCCATACAATAGGGAGGAATAGAGATAGGCTGATTGACTGGTACCAGATCAATATCGAAATCAATATCCCTGTCTGGTGGCATGCCCGGCAGGTCCGCTAGAAACACATCTGGAAAATCCCTCACAATAGGAACAGAATCAAGGCTAGGAGTCTCAGCTCCAACATCTCTCACAAATGCCAAATATGATAAACATCCCTTCCCAATCATCCGCTGGGCGGAGCATTTAAGAAAGAGATTACCCTGTTGGGTACATAATCAGTCATACCATGCCACTCGATCCTCGGGATACCCGGCATAGCCAATGTGACTGTCTTGGCAGGACAGTCTAGAATAGCATGGCACGGAGATAGCCAATCCATGCCCAGAATAAAATCAAAATCTACCATGCTCAACAGCAGCAAGTCAACTCGGGTCTCCAAACCCCCAATAGTAACAAGACAGGACCAATATACATGGTCCACAATAATAGTATCTCCTACCGGGGTAGATACGTACATAGGTAAAGCAAGACACCCTCGGGTCGTACCCAAATGATGAGAAAAGTATGAAGATACATAGGAATCAGTAAAACCGGGATCAAATAAAACTGAGGCATCCCTGTGGCAGACTGAAATAATACCTGTGATAACAGCATTCGAAGCAATAGCATCTGACTGGCCCTGAAGAGCATAGAATCGAGCCTAACCACCACCCGATCGTCCTCCCCCTCTGGGGCGACCCCTAGCTGCCTGACCCTCACCCCTAGCTGGCGGGGCGGGTGCTGAAGATACTGGGCCAGAAGATGAGGGTTGGCCCCTCTGCAGAGATGAACTGGATGCACGGCGGGGACACTCCCTCCGCATATGCCCAAACTCACCACACTCATAGCAACTCCCCTGTGCTGGGGACCGGGACTGAAGGGAACCCCTCGCGCTAGAGTGGCTAGCTGATGCACTCGGCCGGGATGAACCCTGAACAGATGGGGCATGAGACGAACTCTGCGCTATAAGTGCACTCAGAGATGGCTGACTCTACTGAGAGCCCTGATAACCCCGACCAGAAGATGACCCACGGTACTCTGAGCGAGCTGGCTGAGGAGGCCTGAAAGAACGACCTCTGCTCTGCTAAACCTGGCCCCTAGACGGAGCACCACTAAAGCTACCTGATCCTCGAGGCCTCTTGGCTTCCCTCTACTCTCTCTCCTGATGGCGAGTCGTCCCAATATCACGAGCAATATCCACTGCATCCTCAAAGGTATGGCTCAGGATCCTCTCTCGAGTCATCAGAAAACGGATGGTATAAATGAGTCCATCCACAAACCGTCTAATCCTCTCCTGATCAATCGGGACCATCCATGGAGCATAACGAGCCAACTCTGAGAATCTCACCTCATACTACATCACAGTCATATCTCCCTGACGAAGCCACTCAAACTGCCGATGCGACTCCTCTCTCTGTGACCGTGGTACCCACTTCTCCAGAAAGATAGTGGAGAACTCCTGCCATGAAAACGATGCTGCACCTACCGTCCTACGCCGCTCATATGCCTCCCACCATTTAAAGGTTGCTCCTGACAACTGAAAGTTAGTAAATGATACCCCGCTCGACTCTAAGTTCCCTACTGTCCGAAGCATACATCGACACTTGTCGAGAAAACCCTGGGCATCCTCGCCCAGAATACCGGTGAAAGTAGGAGGTGAGAGCCCGTTGAACCTCTCAAGACGACGCTGCTCATCGTCTGGCATCACTGGAACCCCATCACCCTGAACCGGGGCAACTGGCTGAACTGGGGCAACCTGCTGAGCTGGTGGTGCCTCTGGTGTCTGCAAACCCTGCAGTACCTGCTTAGACATGTGAGCTGCGGGGATTTGATGACCACCCCCGGTCTGAGAAGTAGCTGCGGTAGTAGTGGCCGAGACTGCCTGAGCTAGGCTAGTGCAAACCGATAAAATCTGAGCTAGGGCCTCTTGAAGACCCGGAATCACAATAGGCACAGCTGGTGCCTGAGCAGGTGCTGCTGGAGTCTCTACAGCTGGAGGCTAATCCTGAATGGGGGCAACCGGTAGGTCAACTGGTGCTGCCCCAGCTGCTCTACCTCGACCACGACCACGGCCGTGTCCACAACCTCTATTGGGTGGTAATGGTGGTCATCTGCCACGTCCGGTAGTACGTGTTCTCACCATCTGCAAGAGAATAGAATACAGAAGTTTAGTTATCGGATCAACAAAGTCACACGACAAGAATTTCAAGAATATGAAGTTTTTCCTAAAGGTTTTGCAGCCTCCCGAGGATAAGTACAGATGTCTCTGTACCATTCTATGAGACTCTACTAAACTGGCTCATGACTCACGAGACTTGGTAACCTAGGCTCTGATACCAACTTGTCACGACCCAAACCCCGGTGTGACGACCCAAACCTCGGTGTGATGACCTGGCCCATCGTCACATGAGTTACTGCCCCGTTTCCCCCATATTATGTTGCGCCATGTTTCGACATCAGTATTTGAGTTGATCGGGTAGAATTGGATTGGTTTTAGCTGGAAATGAGGCACTTAGCCTCTTAAGAGGAAGCTTGTTTTGGGAAAGTCGATCGGAAGTTGACTATATAGTTAGAGGGCTTGAATGTGAATTCCGGTGGTTCGGTTAGCTTCGGGGGATGATTGTGACTTAGGAGCGCGATCGGAATTGAATTTGGAGGTCCGGTGTAGAGTTGGTCTTGAATTGGCGAAGTTTGAGTTTTGGCGAATTCCGGTTGATAGGTGACATTTTGAACCGAGGGTCGGAATGGAATTCCGAGAGTTGATGTAGCTTAGTTAGGTGATTTTGGATATGTGTGCAAAAGTTTAGGTCATTCGGACGTCGTTTGGTCGGGTTTTTGATCGAATGCGAGTTTCTGGAGTTTTGGGTGAACTTAGGCTTTGATTTGACGAAATTTGATGGTTTTAGTGTTGTTGGATATGTTTTTATGATTGGAACAAGTTTGTATGATGTTTTAGGAGGTGTTGCCATTTTTAGTTGAGGTCCCGGGGGCCTCGGGATGAGTTCGGGTGGTTAAACAGAGAGTTTGGAGTTTATTGCAGGTTTGAAGTTTGCCGGTTCTATCATTTCCGCATCTACGGAAAAAGGACCACATAGAAGGTTCCGCAGATGCGGCTTGGTGGTCGCAAAAGCAGTTCTGAGGGCCTGGGCAATTTTCGCAGAAGCGTAGGTGTTTCTGCAAAAGCGGGAATCACAGATGCAATTTTGGACCGCAGAAGCGGTTTGGACATTTTTGGGAGAAATCGCAGAAGCGGTTGGGGAACCGCAAAAGCGGTGACCGCAGAAGCGGTATTTAAGCGTAGAAGCGAAAAGGTCTAGGCAGATTAAGTTAAGTCTTCTTCGTGAATTTTGAAGGAGAAAACATTTTTTGGACTTCGGACTAAGGCGATTTTTGAGCGTTTTTGGAGAGTGTTTCGAGAGTTTTCATCAGGTATGGATTTTTGGTCTTAGATTATGTTATTATGGTGTAAAAACATGGATTAACACTGAAAATCCAAGGGAATTAAGGCTAAAAATGGAGGTTAGGGCTTGAAATTTGAAAGAGTTTAAACTAGTGATTTGAGGGGCCAAATGGACTCCGTTTTTTGTGAATTTGGTATGTATGAACTCGTGGCGGGATAAACAGTGATATTAATTTTATAATTTTTTGAGATGTGGGCCCGGGGTTCGGGTTTTTCCAACTTCGTGTTTTTGAGTGTTTTTCGAGTTCTTTCGACTGGGTTATATTCCCTTAGCCTATTATAATGTATTCATTGTGGTTTTGGCCAGATTCGATGCGAGAGGATGTCGATACGAGAGGAAAGGGCATCGCGGAGTAGTATTTGGCCGACTAGAGGTGAGTAATAGATGTAAATGCTGCTCCGAGGGTTTGAAACCCCGAACTTTCACACCGTAACGCTATATTGAGGCGTGACACGCACTCCATGCCGAGTGCGGGGTCAGTTACTATTGGGGATCTTGACTTGGTCCATCCCACGTGAAATTTATAATATACTGGTGATTGATACACATACTTTATTGATATTTACTGGGCTGGATGCCATGTTTGGGGCCTTGTGCCGACCTGTAGAACCCTTCGGGGATTGATATTACTGCTTTAGCATGATTTGCATATCATTTGGTTTCAGTCCAAGGTTTAAATACTATTTTGCAAACTCAGCCATATTCTTAAGTTTTGAAAACTCAAATAATACTTTAAATGTTATTTCGGGCTGAGAACTATTGTGTAATAAATGCCCATGGGCTTATGATGTTTTCTGGACAGATTATGGTGGCTCGTGCTGCGCGCCGCAGCAGTGACTTGAGACAGTGGTAACAATGGCACTGTGTGATGTGACTTGAAACATTATGGGTGGTTCGGGCTGCGCGCCACAGCAGGAACTTGAAACAATGGTAACAATGGAACTATATAATGTAAATGGGTCAGGTAACAATGACTGACTAGGATTTGATTGATGCCACGAGATGGCTTGATATTGCGCTTGGGCTGTAGGAGCCCCTCTGGAGTCTGTACACACCTCCAGTGAGCGCCATCGACGTTAAATGATTATGGGTGGCTCGGGCTGCGCACCGTAGTGGGTACTGGAATGTACCATTATATGCATTGCATTGCATTCATGCATTTGTATTCTTAATTGTTGTTCAGCTGTTCAGTTCCACACAGTGCTGTATATTTGGATTGTATCTTACTTTGTGTATTTACTTTGTTTTCTTATCTTCAGGCTGTATTTATTTTTATTACTCACTGGGTCGGAGTACTCACTTTACTCCCTGCACCTTGTGTGCAGATCCAGGGCATTCACAGGTTGAGTGAGCTTTGACCAGAGTTCCAGAGGCATTCTCCAGGAGAATTCGAGGTAGCTGCATGGCGTTCGCAACAGAGGATTCTCCCTTCTATCTCTATATTTACATTCTATATTTTTCAGCTTTTAGACAGACTTGTATTAGGATTAAACTCGGTGCTTAGAGGCTCATAGTCGTGACACCGGGTCCATAGTGGGTTGTATCTAGTATTTTGTTAACTTCCATATTTCTTCAGTATGTTCTGGTATTTAATTTAAATGGCTTATTGATTCTCTGTCCTGTTAAGTAGGTTAAGAGTTGATAAATGGTCGGGCTTGCCTAGTAGTGTGTTGGGCGCCATCACGATCGGGTTGGGGTCGTGACACCTAGTCATGATGGCGCCCAGCACCTTGTTAGGCAAGCTCGACCTTTAGAACATTCTCAACCCATGTTTACAAAACTCCTTATCAGTTATTAAATTTAAAATGCCAATTAAGCAAAATCTCAGTCTGACAGTAATAAAAAAAACTGTGCGGAAACCACGATAATATCAAATAGCCCATATCAGAACTGGCGTCCCAAGTCAGAGCCTCTAAGTACAACTGAACAATATCCTATACATAAGACAGTCTAGGCGCGGGAGTAAAAGAAAAGACAAGAGGAGAAATCGGGTCCTATGGACGCCGGCAGCTACCTCGATGACTCCGACAGCTGAACTAGGCAGCATCAATAACCTCAGCTATGCCTCTGGGAACCCTGTATCTGCACAGAAGGTGTAGGGAGTAAAGTGAGTACTCGGACTCAGTAAGTAATAGCAATAAATAACAACTGAAAGTAAGAAATCTTGTAGGAACACTACACAATTCTATAACCAACAGTAAAGGCAGTAAAGATCATCTAATCAGGGAAAAACCGATAAAATCTCTTACAGTCCAGCAATTTACCAATACTGCTGCGGCACGCAGCCCGATCCATACCTAATACTGTTGCGGTGTGCAGCCCGATCCAAATATAGTATATAGTGCTGCGGCGCATAGCCCGATCCAATAATAATAGTCGACTGCACTCATTACGGGTGTGTGTAGACTCCGGAGGGGCTCCTTCAGCCCAAGCGCTATAATACTGTGGCGTGCAGTCCGATCCACATAATATTTCACTGCGGCGTGCAGTCTAATCCATATTATATACCACTGCGGCATGCAGCCCGATCCATATAATATACTACTGCGGCGTGCAGTCCGATCCNAGTATGCCAACTCAGTAAGTAATAAAGGTAAATAGAGACTGAGCAATAATAGGAAACAAATAATAGCTACATCATGCCAAACTTAGTAAGCACCACATGCTTTCAAATTAGAATATGAGTCAAATCATCTCATTTAAACTCCAGTTTTTGGGAAAACATGAATCATAAAATAGTCCTTCGGACAAACATCTCGGTTTCTCATATACATCTCATAACATAAAAAACTTAGTGGAAATAACAAATCCAAATTAGTAATTAAATTCCGAACATATCATAAAAAAATCTCCAGTTTCAATAAAAATTGTTTAAAACATTTTCAATAGAAGCTCTGTATAAAAAGGAGTGAAAATAGTATTTTCATAAAAAGAAGCCCCTCGAGCAAAGTATCAATATATATATATATATATATGTATGTATGTATATACACACACACTGTTGCGGCGTGCTACCGGATCCGGTGTATATCAAATATCCTCATTATGGGGTCCTTGAACCCTCTCAGTCAATATAGACTTGGCCTCTCGGGCCCACTCAGCTAAGATGGGGTTTTCAACCCCAGGTATTCCTCATTTAGAGTGCAAATTCCTAAGACCGGTTCATATTATGTTTTACAGTTATGGATATGACTGAGAGTATGTTTTCAACAGGTAAAGTGAGGTCAATTTGCTCAACAGGCTCCCTAAGGGTTCTACAGATCGGTACAAGGCCCCAAACATGGCAACTAGCCCAAAATATACGGATATAAGCTCAGTCTCAGTCAAAAGTATAGGAGAGTCATCAATCGGGATGGACCGGGTCCAAATCCCTAGCAGTAATATCACCACGCTCATCATACGGCGCGTATCTTATCTCAACATAGCACCACATAGTGCAAATACGGGGTTTCAAACCCTCAGTACATCATTCATAACCATTATTCACCTCAAACCGGCCAAAATCCTAGCTCGCCTTGCACTTCCCTCGCAAATCGACCTCCTCGAGTGTAGAATCTGACCAAAACTACAAGGAATACGTTAAAATAAGCCACTGGGATGTGACGTCCTGTCCCATCATCATGTGAGTTACCGCCCCATTCCCCCCATGTTGTTTTGCTTCATGTTTCAATATCGGTATTTGAGTTGATCAGATAGGATTGAGTTGGTTTTAGTTGGAAATGAGGCACTTAGCCTCTTAGAAGAAAGCTTGTTTTAGAAAAGTCAACCGGAAGTTGACTATGTGGTTAGAGGGCTCGGACATGAATTTCGGTGGTTCAATTAGCTTCGGGGGATGATTTGTGACTTAGGAGTGTGATCGGAATCGAATTTGGAGGTCTAGTGTATATTTAGGCTTGAATTGACGAAGTTTGAATTTTGGCGAATTCCGGTTGATAGGTGGGATTTTGATCCGAGGGTCAGAATGGAATTTCGAGAGTTGCAGTAGCTTCGTTAGGTGATTTTGGATATGTCTATAAATTTTCAGGTCATTCGGACATCGTTTGGTTGGGTTTTTGATTGAATGCGCATTTTGGAAGTTTTGATGAAAACTAAGCTTGAATCTGATGTGTTTTAATGGTTTTAGCATTGTTTGACGTGTTTTGAGGATGGGAACAAGTTTGAAGAAGGTTATTGGATGTGTTGGTGTTTTTGGTTGAGGTCTCGGGGGCCTCGGGGTGATTTCGGATGATTAAACGGGAGTTTGAAGCATGTGTTGCAGGTCAGATTTTTCAGTCTTCTTGTATTTCCGCATCTGCGGAAAAGGAGCCGCTTAAGCGGTTCCGCAGATGTGGTGGGGAAGATCGCAGAAGCGATCAGGAGTGGCCCAAGGATTTTCCGCATAAGCAGACTGGTAAGCGCCTTTGCGGGGCCGCGTAAGCGGATTGTAGACCGCAGAAGTGATCGAGGGGAAACCACATAAGCGGTGCTTGGAATCGCAGAAGTGGTCCTAATGGTTTTAAGTCAGACCGCATAAGCGGTCAATTAGCCGCATAAGCGGGACCGCAGGTGCAGTCAGGGGACCGCAGAAGCGGAAAATGGACCTGTGTTATAGTGAACAGTGTTCACGAACTTGGAAAAGAAGAAAACATTTTGGACTTCGAGCAAAGCGGGTTTTTGGGCGATTTTGAAGAGGATTCGAAGGGGTTTCATCAGGTATGGATATTTGGACTCGGATTATGTTATTATGGTGTAAAAATATGAATTAATCAAGGAAATTCTAGGAATTAAAGGGTAAAAATGGAGGTTAGGGCTTGAAACCTAAGAGGGTTTAAATTGATGATTTGAGGGGCCGAATGGACTCCGATTCTTGTGTATTTTATATGTACGGACTCGTGGCGAGACAAGGATTCTGGTGATGTGAATTTCGTAATTTTTCGAGAAGTGGGCCCGGGGCTCGGGTTTTGCCAACTTCGTTTTTTTGGGTGTTTTTCGAGTTCTTTCAATTGGGTTATGTTCCATTAGCTTATTATAACATATTCCTTGTGGTTTTGATCAGATTCGGCGCGTAAGGAGGTTGATTCAAGAGGGAAAGGCTTAGCGGACTAGTCTCGTGGCCGGTTTTAGGTGAGTAATAGATGTAGATGATGACCTGAGGGTTTGAAACCCCGGTATATCACATTGTGACGCTATATTGAGGCGAGACACGTACTCTACGGTGAGTGCGGGGTCGATTGTGATTGGGCACTATGGCTTAGTCCGACCGAATGATGTTCGTACTGTGTTATTGGTTAGAAATTAGTTGGCAAACCTCCTAGTTGGATGGTTATGGATATATTTGGGTTGTATGCCGATTATTTGGATCCCGTAGGGATTATTATCACCGTTTCCATGATGTTTAGCATGTTTTCACGATATCAATCTTGAGTTAAACACTGTCTTGAAATGGCTAGTAAATTCTAAGGTTTTAACCACTTAATTTATAATTTCTGATAATTGGAACTGAAAATGGTAAGTTTGACTATGCACGTGTGGCTTGCATGCATATAATTGGACTGATTATGGATCGGGCTGCACGCCGCAGCGAATGTTACGATGATATTGCGCTTGGGCTGTAGGAGCCCCTCCGTAGTCTGAACCCCACAGTGAGTGTTAATAGAGCTATTGTGTATGCTTCTCGTCAGTTGAAGTCTCATGAGAAGAATTACCCCGTTTATGATATGGAACGCAGCGGTCATGTGCATTGCATTGCATTCATACATCTATACCTGCCTGTGTTATCTGTCATTAATAGTTGTTATTACACTATTAAATGTGTAGGAGTATTGATTATAGCTTTACATTGTTATATTTTGGGATTTCTTACTTTCAGTCATTATACATGTCTATTACCACTGAGTTGGAAGTACTCACTTTACTCCCTGCACCATGTGTGCATATTCAGGTACCCCGGGAGTTTAGCTGAGCTTTTGCTGATTTCAGAGTTTATTCAGAGTTGTCGAGGTAGCTGGCTGTCATGACCCATTTTGCCTAAATAGGTCATGATGGCGCCTACCACCATAGTTAGGCCAGCCAACTGCGGAATTATGATTAAGTCTCTATTTTTAGTTTAACCAAATCAGATATGCTAACATTTTTCAAGTAAATGAAGAAAACTAGCAAAATCATAATGTACTGACATAGTCATACAAATCCCAAAAATGAATATTCTCTACAGTGTGTGCCAGAACCCAGTGTCACTAGCTACAGGCGGCCAGTAAAGTATACACAAAAATATACAAAATACTATCCTACTGTCTGAATCAGAATAGATAGAAAATCATAAATACAGGAAAGGACTCCTTTTGCTGCGAATCGGCATGAAAAAGAAGGTAGCTCACCGTAGAAGTCCCAGGAAGTGCTCACTGATATGCACCCGAGTGATGTCCGGATCCACCTGCCTCAAACCTGTACATTTAAGTACAGAAGTGTAGCATGAGTACATAAACGTGTACTCAGTAAGTATCCCGTCTAATCTCGAAGAAGTAGAGATGAGAGGTCGACTCGATACTTACTAAGGTCTATTAATATATGTATATATACATAAATCTGAATATGGCAAAATCAAACATGGAATTTTGCAAGTAACGGCAGGTTATAGCATGTAGTATAAGTCAAGAATATAACAACATCAAGTTTATAATTTATCAAGTGAGATAATGGCAAAAACAAAGATAATATAGGCTTTTCCACAATTAACATGCGCACATAATATCTAGGCGACGGCCCGAACTAACAAAAATAAATGTGCACTTGCCGAGGGTCGACGGCGCGCCTATAGATGCATCTATTCATACCGAGGCGATCGACCTGATCCACAAATAAGAATAAAATATCAAGTTCACATGCATGACACATAAATGGTCAAAATACCAAATCAAACATAAATTAACCATAGAAATAAGCTCGTATCCTCCCTTTTTAAGTCCCTAGTGCATACTAGGTGTTCATGACAACAATTTAACATAAAGGATGTATTTAATAGGCATGATGTAGGTCCTAAACTACCCGGACATCTAACATAGTAGTAGCTACGCACGGGCTCTCGTTACCTAACGCGTGCGTAGTCCCCGCATTTAGCAGCAAGTTCTCAACACAAAAACCTAAGGGGACAATTTCCCTCTTACAAGGTTAGAAAGGAGACTCACATCGCTCAAAAGCGCTCTTTCAATCACAAGACTAGGCTCCAAGCTCAATTCGAAGCCGAACAAGCACCAACTAGTTTAAATATGGAAAGAACTAATCAATAAATGCTCACAAGGTTTAATTCTAGCTAAGTAACTGATTTCCCAACCTTTCCCGCAAGTTTACTAAATTCCGACCCCGGGTCCACATGCCCGAATTCCGAGATTTTCGAAGAAATTATTCTCTATAACCTAAGGATTACTAATATGTAAATTTTAGTCCATTACATAACTAACTAGGTAGTTAAATCATAATTTTTAACAAAACCCTAGGTCTATCCCTAACCCTTGATTTTTACTTGATGTTTTTGGGTTAAATCTACCTAATGTTCATGTATTTAAGCTACGAGTGTGTGGAAATTACTTACCTTGTGATGTTGTGTTGAAAACCTCTCATTGAAAGCTCCAAAATCGCCCCAAAATTGGATAAGATATGAGAGAGAAGGATTGGAGTTCATATTAAATGAACTCCACTGGCCCAGCGATTTGCGCTTTTGCGGGCACATTTCTGCACCTGCGGATACCGCTTATGCGGTCGTTTAGCCGCTTCTGCGGTTCAGGGGGGTGTTGACCAGACCACTTCTGTGGTCGCCTGTTTGCATAGGCGGGACCACTTCTGCGGTCCCAAGGCTGCATCTGCGATCCCCCTTCCCTTCTCTCTTTCCGCTTCTATAGTCGAATGGCCGCTTATGCGGTCACCGCTTCTGCGGTCAAAGAGCCGCAGAAGCGGTTTTGACAGAAGCAGCAGAAGATGTTTCTTTTCAAAGTCCGACTTCGCTCAAACCTCGACCATTTGACGCTCGGGGCTCCCGAGCCCCGCCTGAACATACCGACAAGTCTGAAATCACAAGGCGGACCTAGTCAAACCTTCGGAACACCCAAAACATTATTAATTCAAGGAATCGGACCGCAAAACCAATTGATCCAATTTAAAGAACTTCAAGTTCTTAACTTCCTACCAACGGGTCAAAACGCCCTTAAACTACTCGGATTGACACCAAACTTTACGGGTAGGTCTTATATTATATTTTGGACTTGTACCAAGTTTCGGAATGGAAATCCAAACCCGATACCTATGAAAATAATAATTTCTTAGTTTATTTAAATCTTTGAAACTTAAACTTAACAATTTTTACATAAAATTCCATTACTCGGGCTAGGGACCTCGGAATTCGATTCCGGGCATACGCCCTGGTTCTATGTTTTCCCACGGACCAAATTGCCGGATCGCAATTCCGGGTCCATTTTCCCAAAATATTGACCGAAGTCAAACTTGGCCTTTTTAAAGAGACTTAAAGAGGCAACTAGGCTTACTCCTGCCCGAAATTCTTCTAACTTCCGAACCACCCACCCCCGCAAGTCATAATTTAGCTAAAGCAAATGCGGAAAGTATTATTTAAGGGAATGGGGTTCAAAAATGCAAAACGAGCAGTCGGGTCATTAAATTCTCCACCTCTTAAACAAACGTTCGTCCGCGAACGGATATAGAAAAGTACCTGGACTGCTGAATAAGTGGGGATATCGGCTCCGCATGTCCTCCTCGAACTCCCAGGTCGCCTCCTCGACCGGTTGGCCGCTCTACCGGACTCTCACTGCAGAAACCCTCTTGGACCTTAGCTAGCGGTCCTGCCTATTAGCAATGGCAACTGGCTCCTCTTCGTAACCCAAACTCTCATCTAACCGAATGGTACTGAAATCCAACACATGTGAATAGTCGGCATGGTATTTCCGGAGCATCGATACATAGAAGACTGGATGGACTCCTGATAAACTGGGAGATAATGCAAGCTCATAGGCAACCTCTCCAACTCGCCTCAACACCTCAAAGGGGCCAATAAACCTTGGGCTTAGCTTGCCCTTCTTCCCGAATCTCATAATGCCCTTCATGGGCAAAACCTTCAGGAGGAATTTCTCACCAACCGTAAATGATACATCACGCGCCTTCTGATCCGCGTAGCTCTTCTGCCTGGACTAAGCTGTGCGGAGCCTCTCCTAAATCAACTTTACCTTATCAAAGGCATCTTGGACCAAATCTGTACCAAGAAACTTAGCCTCACCGGGCTCAAACCATCCGATAGGAGAACGACAACGTCGACCATACAATGCCTCATACGGGGTCATCTCCATGCTGGACTGATAACTATTATTATATGCAAACTCAACCAAGGGTAAGAACTGATCCCACTGCACTCCAAAGTCGATCACACATGCTCTAAGCATATCCTCTAATATCTGAACTGTCTGCTCCGATTGCCCGTTGGTCTGAGGATGAAATGGCCTGCTAAGCTCCACGCGGGTCCCCAACTCACTCTGGACAGCTCTCCAGAAATGGGAAGTGAACTAGGGGCCTCTGTCTGATATGATAGAGACTGGCACACCATGCAATCTCTCTATCTCCCGAATGTAAATCTGAGCATATCTCTCTGCCGTATAGGTAGTCGCCACTGGAATGAAATGGGCAGACTTGGTCAATCTATCCATAATAACCCACATCGAATCAACCTTCCGCTGAGTCCGTGGCAACCCAACCACGAAATCCATAGTGATGCACTCCTACTTCCATTCTGAAATGGGCATCCGCTGAAGTAGGCCACCTGGCCTCTGGTGCTGATGTTTGACCTGCTGGCAATTCAAACATCTAGCTGCATACTCTGCAATGTCCTTCTTCATCCTCCGCCACCAGTAATGCTGCCTCAAGTCACGGTACATCTTTGTAGCACCTGGATGAATGGAGTACCTCGAACTGTGGGCCTCCTCTAGAATCCTCTCCCTCAAGCCATCAACATTAGGAACATATACTCGGCCTTGAAGCTGTAACAAACCATCCTCACCAATAAAGACCTCTTTGGCCCCTCCCTATAGTACTGTCTCCTTGAGATCTGCCAAATATGGATCGTCGAGCTGGCGGGCCTTAATCTCCCCCAACAATAAAGACTGAGCAACCACACATGCTAGGACCCAGCTGGGCTCTGAAATATCCAACCCCACAAGTCTGTTAGCCAAGGACTGAACGTCCAAAGCTAATGGTCTCATCTCCGCGGGAATGAATGCCAAACTACCCATGCTCTCCGCCTTCCTGCTCAAGGCATCTGCAACCACATTTGCCTTGCCTGGATGATAAAGAATGGTAATGTCATAATCTTTCAGCAACTCAAGCCATCTGCGCTGCCTCAAATTAAGGTCCCTCTGCTTGCACAAATGCTGCAGGCTGCGATGATCTGTATAAACCTCACATGACACCCCATATAAATAATGCATCCATATCTTAAGAGCATGAACAATCGCCGCCAACTCTAGATCGTGCACTAGGTAATTTTTCTCATGAACCTTCAGCTGACGAGAGGCATATGCAATAACTCACCCCTCCTGCATCAATACACATCCTAAGCCAATGCAAGAAGTGTCGCAATATACCGTATATATCCCTGAACCGAAAGGCAATACAAGAACTAGTGCCGTGGTCAAAGACATCTTGAGCTTCTAGAAGCTCTCCTCACAATCATCTGACCAACAGAATAGGGCCCCCTTTTTGGTAAATCTAGTTACAGGTGATGCAATGGATGAGAAACCCTGCACAAATCGCCAATATAGCCTGCTAACCCTAGAAAGCTCCTGATCTCGGGCGCTGAAGTAGGGTGTGGCCAACTCTGAACTGCCTCAATCTTCTTGGGATCCACCTTAATAACCTCTCCCGACACTATATGCCCTAAGAATGCCACTGACTCTAGCCAAAACTCACACTTGGAGAACTTAGCATAAAGCCTCTGCTCTAGCAAGGTCTGAAGCACTACCCTCAAATACTGCTTGTGCTCCCCCAGGCTACTTGAGTATATCAAGATGTCATCAATGAAGACAATGACAAAAGAATCAATAAAGGGCCAGAACACTCTATTCATCAGATCCATAAATGCCACTGGAGCATTAGTCAAGCCAAATGACATCACCAGAAACTCGTAGTGGCCATACCTCGTCCTGAATGCAATCTTCGGAACATCTGAATCCCAAATCTTCAGCTGATGATACCCTGACCTCAGGTCAATCTTAGAGAACACTCTAGCACCCTGCAACTGATCGAACAAGTCATCAATACGGGACAATGGATACTTGTTCTTGATGGTGACCTTGTTCAACCGGCGATAATCAATGCACATCCGCATAGTCCCATCCTTCTTCTTCACGAATAGCACTGGTGCACCCCATGGCGATACACTGGTCCTGACAAACCCCTTTGCTAATAGATCCTCTAATTGCTCCTTTAGCTCCTTCAGCTCCTTAGGATCCATACGGTATGGTGGAATAGATATAGGCTGAGTGCCAGGGGCCACGTCGATACAAAAATCAATATCACGATCCGGAGGCATGCCAGGAAGATCAGAAGGAAAAACATCGGCGAACTCCCGGACTACTAGCACTGAATCAATCGTCAGAGATTCTGCAGTGGTGTCTCGAACATAAGCTAAGTAGGCCAAACACCGCTTCTCAACCATGCGTTGAGCCTTCAGGAAGGAAATAACCCTGCTAGGTGTATCCACAGTGGAGCCCCTCCACTCCAGTCTCGACAACCCTGGCATTACTAAAGAAACAGTCTTGGCATGGAAATCTAGAACAGCGTGATATGGGGATAACCAATCCATGCCTAGGATCACCTCAAAGTCGATCATATCGAGCAACAGGAGGTCTGCCCTAGTCTCAAAACAATAGAAAGTAACCACACAAGACCGGTAGACCCAGTTCACAACCACAGAATCGCCCACATGAGTGGACACATGAACAGGAAC
>MU682148.1:20612-61241 GCA_026770625.1 Nicotiana glauca | reverse complement strand
AAATCTAAGAATATGAAGGGACATGCATGCTACTAAGACTATCGGTGAACAACTATAAACTACCTACTAACCTTCTACCTTAATCCTCGACATCCACACCCTCATATCAAGGGTCATGTCCTCAGTGAGCTGAAGCAGCGCAATGTCGTGTCTAATCACCTCTCCCCAGTACTTCTTAAGCCAACTCTCCATAGCCAACCTCTCACACCTCCTGACAGGAGCATCAATGCTTCTTCACTTAACTTGTCCGAACCATCTCGGCCTCGACTCCCGCATCATGTCCTCCACAGAGGCTACTACCACTCTGTCCCGGATAGCTTCATTCTTAATCCTATCTCTCCTGGTACACCCACACATCCATCTCAACATCCTCATCTCTGCTACTCTCATCTTCTGTAGGTGGGAGTTCTTGACTGGCCAACACTCAGTCCCATACAACATAGCCGGTCGAACCACCACTCGATAAAACTTACCCTTAAGTCTTAGCGGCACCTTTCTATCACACAAAATACCGGAAGCGAGCCTCCACTTCATCCATCCCTCTCTAATGCGATGTGCGACATCTTCGTCAATCTCCCTGTTACCCTGGATAATAGACCTGAGATACTTAAAACTCGCTCTCTTGGGGATAACTTAAGTATCATGCTTAACCTCTACATCTGCATCATGGGTCCCGTCACTGAATTTGCCCTCCAAGTATTCTGTCTTGATTCTACTCAGTTTGAAACTTTTAGACTCCAAGGTCTGTCTCCAAACCTCCAACCTCGTGTTAACTCTGCTACGGGTCTCGTCAATCAACACTATATCATCGGCAAATAACATGCACCAAGGCACCTCCCCTTGGATGTGTCGCGACAGTACATCCATCGCCAAGGAAAATAAAAATGGGCTAAGAGCCGATCCCTGGTGCAACCTCATCACCACAGGAAAATGCTTCGAGTCACCCCCACAGTCCTCACCCGAGTCTTAGCATCATCATACATATCTTTAATCACCCTAATGTACGCTACCGGAACACCACTAACCTCCAAACACCTCCATAAGACCTCCCTCTATACTTTATCGTATGCTTTCTAAGGTCCAATAAACACCATATTCAAATCCTTCTTCCTCTCCCTTTACTGCTCCACTAATATCCTTAGCAGATGAATCACTTCCGTAGTCAAACGCCCCGGCGTGAATCTAAATTGATTCTCGGTAATAGACACGCACCTCCTCACTCTGGCCTCCACCACCCTCTCCTAAACCTTCATAGTGTGACTCAACAACTTGATACCCCTATAATTGTTGCAATTTTGGATATCACCCTTATTCTTGTAAAGCGGAACCATCGCACTCCACCTCCATTCTTCGGGCATCTTCTTTGTCTTAAAAATAACATTAAATAGCCTAGTGAGCCACTCCAAACCTGCCCGCCCAATGCTTTTCCAGAATTCCATCTGAATTTCGTCTGGCCCCATCGCCTTGCCCTTGCACATCTTACGCATCGCCCTTTCCACCTCCTCTACTGTAATCCGCCTACAATACCCAAAATCCCGCCGACTCTCGGAGTGCTCCAACTCTCCCATTACAATGTGTCTATCCCCCTCCTCATTCAACAGTTAATGGAAGTATGACTGCCATCTTCTCCTAATAAGTGCCTCGTCTATCAACACTTGGCTATCCTCGTCCTTGATGCACTTGACTTGGTCTAAGTCGCGGGATTTCCTCTCCCTCACTTTGGCCAACCGGTACAACCTCTTGTCCTCGCCTTTGCCCTCGAGCTCCTCGTACAAACGAGCAAATGCCGCGTTCTTAGCCGTCGTAACCGCTAACTTCGCCTCTTTCTTTGCCTTTCTGTAACACTCGCAATAAGTTCTTTTTTCCTCCTCGTTTGTACTCTACACTAGCTTCAGATAAGTAGCTTTCTTAGCTTCCACTTTACCTTGAACATCCCCATTCCACCACTAGTCCCCCTTATGTCCCCCAGGAGAACCCTTCGTGACCCATAAGACCTCTCTAGAAGCTACTCTAATGCAATTCGCAGTGGTAAACCACATACTAGATGCGTCCCCTCCACTCATTCAGACTCTCATAGCCAACAACTTCTCCCCTAACTTCTGAGATTTGTCCTTGGTCAAGTTACTCCCACTTGATCTTAGGTTGCCTGCACCCCGCCCTCTTCCTCCTGCTCCTCTTGATCTCCAGGTCCATAACTAGGAGCCTATAAAGAGTCGTGAGGTGCTCACTTGGGATGACCTTGCAGTTAGTATAATTCTTAGGCAAGAGGAAATAAGTATAATTACTTCTTCACTTTGTTAATAACAGAACTTTGACATACTTTATAATATTTACATATATTTGAAAATTCTGCGATTTCATACTAGATTCAGGATATTTATTGGAACTAGCAAGGTAATACAATGATCAAATAACCAAGAGAGAAGTAAATAGAGAAAGCAAAACAAAGATGAAAATGAAGAGACTACGACGGCCATTCGGCTAATGAGCCAAAGCCGTATAAACGGGGCTTAGCTTCAGTGTGAAAAGGCTTTGGCATCGAATCCTGGACATTAAAATAGGTGTGAACGCAGCTAAGTACCTGGAATCTTGCATGTTTAACTGGGTATAAGTTGCACTACTTACGTGTCCCACCTGGTCCCACCACTATGTGGTTAAAAGAATTTTAAAAAAAAAATCTCATCTCAAAGCTAGGTGAATACAGAAATTCAAAACTAGACAGATTTATCACTGGTCGTTGAAAAATAATCAAGTTTTAAAAGTCATCGAAATTTAGCCACTTTAAATCTGAGAGAAAACACTGTTCAAAATCCGGAAAAATACGCCCGCAAATTTTACGGGAGTTCTAGTATAAGTATGCTTGAACTCCCGTAAATTTTACGGGAGTTCTAGGATAACTATGCTGGAACTCCCGTAAATTTTACGGGAGTTCTAGGATAACTACGCTGGAACTCCCGCAAATTTTACGGGAGTTCAAGCATAATTATGCTGGAACTCCAGTAAATTTTACGGGAGTTCAAGCATAATTATGCTGGAACTCCCGCAAATTTTACGGGAATTCTAGCAAGTATAATTGTCTAGTATAATATACTGGAGTTTGGAGCACTGATGCTCCAGTCTCCCGCAAATTTTACAGGAGTTAGCAAAGTATACCGGTCCAGCATAATATGCTGGAGTTCGTACACAAATGCACCAGAACTCCCGTATATTATACTGGACCGGTCTCTGTTGCAGCAAAATAGTGACTATTTTTCATTGATTTGGTAAACGCTGGCTATTTTTCATTGACCAGTGTAAAAACTGGCTATAATATTTTAACAAAATATTCATCTTACGCAAAGCTAGCTCACGAGGATTACCTAAGTCCATATAACGAGATTATCCACCCCCTTATGTGACTCAACATAACTTCAATCAAATTAAACTTGACTGTGTGGTAAAACTACTGAACTGAGAGTTGAGTTAAAATAATTTTTAGACAAAATCAGTCAAATTATTGACAGGATATTCGTACGTAGTATGTGCTTAATTAGGAAGGGATCTGTCCAAATATTGGATCACGAGCATGACTAGCCTATCGAAATAAGCAATTCCTTTAATTTCCACGAATAAATTATTGAAACGAGAAAGTGGTTGAGTTTACTTTACAGGAAAATAGGTGTGGGGTTGGTTGGAGGGTCTAAATTGGGTGCCTCACTATTGTTTGATTAAGACAAATGATTGAAATGAGGCCACTAAAATATGGAGCTAGTTAGTTTCCCTTTGGCTACAGGACCCCCTAGCTATTAATAGTAAAAGAAACAATAGAGCTTTCAATGGATTCATTAAGCAATTGCGACATCAAGATAGGCGTAATCAATGATCCAGTTCGATAAAATTGAAATGGACAGAGAAAATTAGTATGAATCCTGTACAAAAACGACAACCACGAATCGAGAAATGGTTTAAATTATTTTGTTACTGACCCAGTGGCCACCAACTCAACGCTCTACTTTGTACTTTTGTTGTACAGAATTATACATGTGGAGAAGAAGTTGTAATTAAATCCCACTAAGCTATAAAGTAGAGACATGAAAAGCATAATACTAATTTAGTGTGCGTTTGTATGACAAGTTATTTTGAGGAGTTGTGGTGTATGAAAAAATTATTTTTGGCGTTTGATATGACCTAAGTCATTTTTCATAAAAATATTTTTCATGTAAAGGGAAAAATAACTTTATTCACCTAGGAGTGAAAGTCATTTTTCTTATAATTATCTTAATTTTTCACTTCATATAATTGTTCCAACTAATGCTTAAACATCAAGTATTTTTTATCTCTATTATTTAGAAATTTCATCAAAGTCCGACTTTATACTTAGTAATATTTTTCATGAAGAACATTTTCAAAAGGAAAAAACATACTATACTTCTTATAAAAATGACTCCCGGTACACCAAATACATTATCTAAAGTTATGCTAGGAAGCCCTCTGGAGTGCCACATACCTTATTTTTATCTTGTAATGGTTCGTTAGTGCTAGGCAATTTTAGACCGAAATAAAATATTGTAGGCTTTGCTAAGCCAATAGGTTAACCGTTAATAGAGGGTATTTATAAGACAAATCCAATGCGATATTTTTGAACCTTTTCCAGTTAATCTATTTCTTGCACGCTTTTTTTCCATTTTCTATCTCAGTGAACATGCACGTACGCATGCTTAGTCCTCAAAGATTCATCTTCTACTGGTGACTTCTACAATATATATAGCTTTACAAGTTGAAGTAGTTTATTATTAAAATGTTCAGAGAGAAATGTATGGGTCAAAATCTGATCAAGGGGACTTCACCTGAAATAAGGCAGTCAAGAATCAGTTAGATCGAGATCGTGTTTTAGAAGCAACACTGGCGAGCCGAGCAGCTAATGTCGAGGTCGAGCACTCAAATCGGCCAAAATGGCTAGTTTAGCAATAGGATATTTGAAAGGAATATTCTGAGGAATATTCTCTGCATTTCTACTTTGAGTAGTAAGGGATATGTCCCATATAAGTAGGGTAGAGAGAGAAAGATGGGGCATGTTATTTTCTATCTTGATAAGCTCTCTCTAGAAAAGTTGACTCTCAAGTAACTATAAACATTATCTTTACATAAGATTCGATTTGCTGTTTTATTCCAAGCTTTCCCAGATCCGATAAATTATTTGATATTCCCACGTTTGGTTACCTTACATGATTGTCAGAAAGAGAATCATTCACCTCGATATACATTTAGGTGAATTATTCTATTTATTTACAGCTATTGCCATTTATCATATTTATTGCTTATCATTATCCCTCATTCATTCATAACAATATCATTAAACCTCCTTTTGGCATTTAATAGCTTTAAATACGATTTCTAGACTAATACTATCCATAAATCTTGGATCTTGGAATTATTATATTTAACTAGAATTTACCTATTATCATTTATTTAATTAGTTCAATAAAAAGGCTTTACACTTTTTGGTCAAACAATTTGGTACCGTCTGTGGGAATTTTCTAGTTAAAAGTTTTAGTTTTTTTCTAGATCTAAAAAAAATGCAAAACACACATAGCTTTGCAAAATCTTGTATCTCGTTGTTTGCACAAATATGACATGGCAGGCAATGGAGAGGATATAAGAAAGGCGATAGCCGATCTCACCGCCAATCTCCTAAACACCATCAATGAAACTCATGGAAAGGACGATGAGAACATGTCACCAAGCGCCTCAGCTAGGCGAAGTCATTCATCCCCTCCCCCCTTATGGCACCGTTACCGCTTCTCATGGAAAGGGAGCCTCTACATCTACTCCGAAAGAAGCACCACTAGCGGCAAAAAAGCTACTAGAAGCATGGCTAACGAACACACTGAACATTATACTCGACAAGCCCGCTCAGAGGGTGAGCAGAGAGGGTGTGTGAGTCGACATTGCCACATCAACCAATTAGCAATACACCTAGCCTCCCTCGACAGGTATCCCTCATTTTGTTAATAATATCGGTAATGTCGCTCTTACTGACATTCTTAGAAAAATGGAGGAGATGGAGAATGAGAACAAAGCACTCTGCGACCAAATGAGAGAGCATCAAGAAAGGGTAGATAAGATACTGGGCACCCCAAAACTCCTAACAAAGCTGGACGCCGACCGATTTGTGGAACAACCGTATAGTGACGAGGCCGCACCACATGCTATACCAAAAACTTATAAAATGCGCCATACTTGAAAACATATGACAGATCGACGGACCCAAAGGATCATGTGACCAACTATGTCACTGCAGTGAAAGGCAACGACCTCGCAAAAGAACAACTATCTTCTATATTGTTGAAGAAGTTTGGAGAGACCCTAACGGGCGGGGCCCTGACTTGGTACTCGTAGTTAACTACGTGATCCATAGAAATGTTTGAGGAAATGGCTGACAAGTTCATCACCGCCCATGCCGGGGCCAAAAATGCAGAGGCAAGGGTGAGTGACATATTTGACAATAAGCTATCACCTGGCAAAGGACTCAGGGATTTCTTCGCCCATTCAACTGTGTAAGAATGACCCTTCTGAATGTATATGAAGGAATGGCGGTGGCTGCTTTCCAGAATAGGCTGAGTAGAAGTGGGTCGCGGGCAACCAAAAAGTTGCTAAGTCGACTCATGAAATACCCTCCAACCACTTAAGACGAGATACATAATGCTTACTGTGTCGAGGTAAGAGCCGATGGGGATGATCTCAATGGATCTACTTAATGCATGACCTCTATCCAAATATAGTCTAGGAAAGACTGAAGAAACGACAGCAAAAGAGATCTAGCAGGGTCACGACCTAATTGAGAAAGACACCAACCTTACGTCAGAGGCACTCCATCCAGACCGCGAACAGGAATCCACCGAAATGAAAGAGGTATGCCCCCTTATTATCAGCTTACAAGTTTTGTGTTTCCCCCCTCAGAAATAGTCTACGCATTGGAAAATCTCGTCCTAAGGTTAAAATAGACACAGAAGATGAAGTCCGAACCAACCACCAAAAAGTCAAACGCCCTTTGCGAATTCCACCAGGAACGGGGTCACAAGACCGAGAAATGCATTGCCCTTAAATAGGAGGTCGTGAACATGCTTCACCAAGGGCACCTAAAAAAGTTGATGAACGATCGAGGGAGGGCCAACTTCGCCTCAGGGTGAGAACAACATCAGGGTCCGCACAAACTACCTTCCCCAGTTCGGACCATTCAAATGATCATCGAATGAGGCAACGGTGCATCCATCAACAGCGTGAAGTTCACCACCACTAACAAGCTCAAGCGATCAATCACCCATGAATGGTATGACGAACTCGAAGAAAGTATCATCTTCGATAAGTCGGATACCCACGGTTTGGTCTTTCCTCACTATGAAGCCCTTGTCATTACCTTACGTGTTTTTGATATTGATGTAAAACATATCATGGTCGATGAGGGAAGCAGCGCGTGCATCATCCATCTTCAAGTTCTCACCCAAATGAAGCTCGAGGATAGGATAAATCCACATTGCATCACGCTAACAGGTTTTAACAATGCAGTTGAGCAGATATCTGGAGAAATCACGCTGCCCGTCTTGGCTGGCGGCGTCACCGTGGATACCACATTCCACATCATGGACAAGGATACGATGTATAACGCCATCATAGGTCGACCATGGATACACGCCATGAAAGCCGTCCCCTCCAGCTTGTACCAAGTCATTAAATTTCCCACCCCCTGGGAGTATTCTGCATCGGGGGAGAGCAACATACGACTTGAGAATGCTACCACATCGCCCAAGACTGCACGTACATCCAACAATTGAAAGAAAAAGCCGAGGACAAATTAATGAAGTCGGGGTCAGATGTCAATGAAAAGAAAGACGTCATCAGTGACCCTGAAATCATAGAGGCCACGGGGTCAACCGTAGAGGACCTCGACCTCATCCAACTAGATGACGACGACCACAACAAGAAAGCTTTCATCGGCCATAAACTCCAAGATCCAGGTAAATTTCATCAAGTCTTAAAAATAAGGTAGACCTATTTGCTTTTTCCCATTCAGACATGCCAGCTATCCCAAAGGAGATAGCAACTCACAAGTTGAACGTCGACCCATTTTACCCCCTAGTAAGGAAAATGAGACGAAAGTTCAACTCTGCAATAAACGACACAGTTCATGAAGAGGTCGAGAAATTGTTAGTGAACAGTTTTATCAGAGAATCGAAGTACCCTTAGTGGGTCGCCAATGTATTCATGGTAAAAAAGAAGAACGGTAAGTGGAGAATGTGTGTGGACTTCTCATATCTAAAAAAAGCATGCCCAAAAGACTCATTCCTGCTGCCCCACATCGACCAACTCATCGACGCCGGGTATGAACTGCTATGTTTCTTGGATGCCTAGTCGGTCTACAACCAAATAATCATAGAGGAGGAGGACCAGGAAAAAACCACCTTCATCACCCATCAGGGGACGTACTGCTATAGAGTGATGTGTTCGGGTTAAAAAATGCGGGATAACGTACCAGAGGCTGGTGACCAAAATGTTCAAAGATCAACTCGGCAAAACTATAGAAATATATATAGACGACATGTTGGTCAAGTCAAAGAGAAAGGAAGACCGTATTGACTACCTGAGGGAAGCTTTCGACATACTCAGAAGGTACAACATGAAATTAAACCCCGAAAAATGTGCTTTCGGAGTGACATCTGGAAAATTACTCGGCTTCTTGGTATCACAACAAAGAATCGAGGTCAATCCCGACCAAATTAAGGCCATAGAAGGAATCCCAGAAAATCTAATCATCAAACAGCAAGGGCAAAAACTAATCAGTCGGATAGCCTGTCAAGATTCATCTCGCGGTCCTCCGATTTTTTGGCATACTCAAAAAAGATAACAGACTCCAATGGAATTCTGAGTGTGTCAATGCCTTAAAATAACTAAAGGACTACCTGTATTCGCCATCATTGCGCGCTAAGGAAAAACCCAGAGAGCGCCTCCTTATCTACCTGGCCGTGTCCGATGTTACAGTAAGTGTTGTCCTGGTACGAGAAAATAAAGGTACGCAATCTACGATCTACTAAATCAGAAAAACTTTGGTCGACGCTGAAATGAGGTACCCCACCACGAGAAGTTAGCTTTGGCCCTGGTCGTAGCTTCACGGAAGCTCAAACCTTATTTCTAGTGCCACCCCATCTCGGTGGTCACGACTTTTCCTTTAAGAAGTATCTTGCACAAACCCGAATTGTCGGGCAGATTGGCCAAGTGGGTCATAGAGCTAAGTGAGCACGATATAACCTATCGACCGCGAATAAAGAAAAAGTCACAAGTTCTTGCCGACTTTGTCACCGACTTCACTACGAAGATAGTGTTCGAAGTCAAAAGGGAAACCGCCATTACTTCCACCAAAGTACACGACCAATGGGCTTTATACACTGATGGCGCTTCTAATGCATCAGGATCTGGAATGGGACTCGTGCTCGAGGTCCCAATAGGCAAAATGGTTCGCCAATCGATATGATGCCCTGATATGACTAACAACGGGTCTAAGTATGAGGCCGTGATTTCAGAGTTAAAATTAGCACTCAAGTACGGAGTACGACGAGTCATCCTTCGATGCGACTCGCAACTCGTCATCAATTAGGTCATAGGGACTTTCCAAATTAAGGAGCAATGGTTACAGAAATATTAGGCCAAAATTTGCAAACTATTACCCGAGTTCAACGAATGTCGGCTCGATCAAATACCCCGAGCGCAGAACATCAAAGCGGACGGCCTCGCCAAATTGGCAGCAGCCACCAAAAGCATAACCGGAGAGGGGGACGTGATCACTCCTATCCATTCTTCACTAGACCAAATCGCGGTACGATCTATAAACCTAACTTGGGACTAGCTCAATTGTATCATCTCATACTTGAAGGATGAAGTGCTCACACCCGACAAAAAAGAAGCCAAGAAGCTTCGAATGCAGGTGGCCAGGTACATCATCGTCAATAATGACTTGTACAAAAGAACATTTGGTGGTCCCCTAGCAAAGTGCTTAGGACCAAATCAAACACCGCACGTCCTCAAATAAGTACACGAGGGACACTGTGGAGCTCACACTGGAAACCGAGCTCTCGTCAGATGCCTCATACAAGTAGGCAACTATTGACCCATGATGAAAAAGAAAGCCGTCGACTTCGTCAAAAGGTACGAGCAATGCCAAAGAGTACTCTCCATGCCATATCATCCCACAGGCAACGGTCAGGCGGTATCCTCCAACAAAACAATATTGAAAATCATGAAAAAGAAACTCGAAAACGCTAAGGGAATATGGCCAGAAGTACTGCCAGAAGTGTTATAGGCATATCGCACCATGCAAAAGATGAGCACTTGGGAAACGCCATACTCACTAGCCTATGAGATTGATGCAATAATACCAGGTGAGGTCGGGGAACGAAGCCTAAGATACTCAGATAAAAGTGGGCCAAGCAAAGACGAGAATAGAAGGCAAGACCCCGAAGAAGCCTAAGAGCGAAGAGACATGGCCTACATAAGAATGATAGCTAAAAAACAACAGGCAAAGCGGTACTATAACCAAAAATCTAAAATCAGGCCACTCAAAGTTGGGGACTACGTACTCAAAGCCAAAACACAAGCAAACAAAGACCACGAGAAGGCAAACTTGGAACCAATTGGGACGACCCATACAAAAATACGGCGGCAGTAAGCAAAGGGTCATTCCAGCTGGAAACAATGGCAAGAAAATTACTACCAAACAATTGGAATATTGTCCACCTCAAATACTTTAACTTCTGAGGATAGACGTCTCCCGAGTAGTACTCTTTTTTTCCTTACCCGAGTTTTGTCCCGATTGGGTTTTCTTGGGGAGGTTTTTAATGAGGCAACGAATAGAGTGTCTCAAATTTAAGTACAAGTTCATCACTCGACCTATCAACTACTTTTCCAGGTCGACCAATGAAGGGACTAGATAGATCGGGGATTTAGATAAACCAGGACTTCACCAATGTATGCATGAACAGAGAAAAAACATGTAAACTTCTCCAATGTATGTAAACTTCTCCAATGAATGTATAAGCAAAGCGATATACGCAAACACATGAGTTTTTCATCTCCGCTAAGTTCATACATTACACAAAGTTAAGAGTCAAACATTCGACCTCACTCGAATCGACCCACATTCGACCTCGCTCGAATTTATTTACATTCGACCTCGTTTGAATCACTTAAAGAGTCAAACATTTGACCTTGCTCGAATCGACTCACATTAGACCTTGCTCGAATTTATTTACATTCGACCTCGTTCGAATCACTTAAGAGTCAAAAATTCAACCTCACTCTAACTGACTCACACTCAACCTCGCTCGAATTTATATACATTCAACCTCGTTTGAATCACTTAAAGAGTCAAACATTCGACCTCGCTTGAATCGAATCACATTTGACCTCGCTCGAATTTATTTACATTCAGCCTCGTTCAAATCACTTAAGAGTCAAACATTCTACCTCGCTCAAATCGACTCAAGTTCGACCTCGATCGAATTTATTTGCATTCGAACTTGTTCGATTAAATTAAGAGTCAAACATTCAACCTCGCTCGAATTGACTCACATTCTACCTCGCTCGAATTTAATAACATTCGACCTCATTCGAATCACTTAAGAGTCAAACATTCGACCTCGCTCGAATTTATTTATGTCACACCCCCTTTTTTTAACCAAACATCACTAAACCCTCTTAAATAAATAAAAAGATTTTAGCAAAGCTTGAAAAGGGTTTTTAATTAAAATGTGACAAAAAATTTTGTTCAAAAAGATTAACTCAGAGTTGCCACCTGACATTGATTTTAGTGTGCCAGGCCACTATTTTTTTTAAATGATTTTTCCTTTAAAACACTTTTGGCCTCCAAAACTAAGTTCGCACAAGAGATTCAGGTAAGGGGGTTCATTTGACTCGGGGAGAAGCTGTTAGGCACTTCCCAAGTCCCGTAACTAGTACTGTTACATACATGATCAAGTTGGCTTTTAAAATATTCAAATCTAGGTATAACTAAACACGAAAAAGAAAAACAAACACACAAGAGGCTCGAGGTCGTCCCCACCTAATAAAAGGAAAAGAAAAAGAAAAGAAAAATCCTAAGCTAACCTATATTACGACTTCTCTACCATGCTCGTCAAGGCCTTCAAAGTATTTACATAGTTCTTTGGGGCATACCCCGGATAATAATATATACAAATCCCTCGGGGCATTCCCCGGATAAATTCAACTAAGAAAATGACCTCTTGCCTCGAAATTAAAAGCAAACAAATAGAAAAATCCTAAGATTGCCTACCCAAGTGTGGTTGACTTAAAACATACTACTAGCGACCCCAAATAGATAAAATCGAAATCAAGGCTAGAGAATTATCCAAAGCCTAACAATATAATATTTTGCCCAAAACCCATGCTTATTTTTTAGAAACCAATTAAATAGCACACATCCTAGATGCCTAGTTCATGTTGCTTTACTTTATTGTTCAAATTTCATGCCAGCAACTTCAATTTGAAATCAAATACAAAGAAACAATTCAATAGGACATATGCATGTTCATTAAATTGGACAAACAAAGCAATCAACAACACATTCACACGAACTAATGAAATTACGAATTGGAGAAGCGAACGAAGCGAAAATGGACCTTGTAAAAGAGCCGAGTTTTGAAATAATACTATTTAAACGAATAATTGCCGGGAACCACGATCCGACGACGAAACCTCGAACGGACCTTCGACGACCTCGAACAGATTTTAAAAAGCGAAGTCCAAAATAGACTCGAATCAGCAAAACTACACCTATCTCCATCGGACTCTGACCCAACTCTAACACTTAAAGAAAAACCCATTTTAAGACCCAAAAATGTGAAATAAAAAATGAGCAGATCTTTTTCCTTTAACTCTATTTTCTTCCTTTCTTTTTCGTTATATTTTTTTTTATTGTGTGGGCTTGTGTTTTCCGACCAGTGGTGACCCGTCTCGGAGGTTCGGTGGGTTGGGGTCGGGGAGCGGCTGATTTGGTTTGATGTTTCCTAGTTGAAGAAGAAGGATGAGGGTCGTTTGGTTGTCGGGATGTTTGCCGCTCGGAGCTGCTATTCTATGTGCAGCGGCGGTGGGAAGGTATATGGCTGGTGGGTCGGCTGGTGGGTCGACTGGTGTGAGGGATGGCGGCTGGTTTGGTTCTGTTGCTGGGCGTGGAGGAGATGCAAATCAGGGGGACTTCGCCGGTTTCAGGTAGCCATGGTGGTCGTTTGGGGTGGTGTTGAAGGGTGGTCGTGCGACTGGTGAGGGGTGTTCGACGGCGGCGAAGCAATTGAGTTGGACGGCGGCTTCTCTGAGCAGATGGTCCAGGTGGGGGTGGGCGGCGTGGTTATGTGCGTGTGATTTCTTGTGAAGGAAGATGGCTGCTCCTATGGTTTCTCTAGGGTTTTTCTTCTTGTGTATATGTTGATGAAGATGGCTAGGGTGTTTTAATTTCAAAAAGAATCTGCTGGGTAAGGTATTTGGGCTTTAAATTTGGGCTAAAAATAAATGTCCGAACCTTAGTTAAATCCATCTTAATATAAGATAAATATTCAACATAATGCAAAAATTGATCTAATTAATGAAACTAAATTATATATAAAATATGAAACTATTTTTTGTATTTTCAAGTATTATATTAGAATAAAATAGGTTTAAATTAACATATCCTTCTAAAAATATCTAATACGTGAATTAAGTAGAGAAATATGGAACTATTTTTGAAATTTTTATTTTTTATTCTTAAAATAAAGTAAAATAGTTAAAACTAGATAAAATAGCAATATTAGGTCTAAACTAAATATCTAAAAGCTAAAAAGTGTAAAATCTCGGGGAAGGTAAAAAATTACATGTCTACAGCTGCCCCTCTTTGACTGAAAATACGAAGTATTTTCAAACAAAGAACGACTAGACATGCTTTTTGATCCGACCCTTATTTAGAGAGACCAAAAACTATGAGAAAGGAAGAGAATGTGACCGAGCCCTGGTATCTAAGCTGCCTACATATCCTTGGCTATAAAGGAATCAGGCCACGTGTAGTTAAGAAGTAGAAAGAGTGACGGAGTTTACCGAGGTGGAGAGCCGGTCGAGATGCCGTCGAGGTTCCGGTCCGCGGCTCCTGCCATTACATCAAAAATAAAAGGAAAAATTACAGCAAAAGTAAAATAAAAATACAAGGTTCTATCTACTTCTTGTCTTGAATCTTCCGTGAATCTCTACTTGATTTTCAACATGAGACTGAAAAATGGGCCCTGTTTTTCAGGCGAGCTCCTGATGCTTCTTGAATTTGCGAATTGGAAGTAACTCTGAAATGAATCCCCTTGTTCTCTAGGTGGGTGCCTGATTGCCAAAACTTGAATTGTATTCCCTTGTTATCCAGGTGGGCGCCTGATTTCCAGAACTTGAATGTATTCCCTTGTTCTCCAAGTGGGCGCCTGATTTCCAAAACTTAAATTGTATTCCCTTGTTATCCAGGTGGGCGTCTGATTGCCAAGACTCGAAATGTATTCCCTTGTTATACAGGTGGGCGCCTGCCAAAACTTAAATTGTATTCCCTTGTTATCCAGGTGGTCGCCTAATTTCCAAAACTCGAAATGTATTCCCTTGTTCTCCAAGTGGGCGCCTGATTTCCAAAACTGGAATTATATTCCCTTATTATCCAGGTGGGAGCCTGATTGCCAAAACTAGAATTATATTCCCTTGTTATCCTGGTAGGCGCCTGATTTCCAAAACTTGAATTGTATTCCCTTGTTCTCCAGGTGGGCGCCTGATTTCCAAAACTTGAATTATATTCCCTAGTTATCTAGGTGGACGCCTGATTTCCAAAACTTGAATTATATTCCCTTTTTATCCCGATGGGCGCCTAATTTCTAAAACATGAAATGTATTCCCTTGTTCTCCAGGTGGGCGCCTGATTTCCAAAACTTGAATTGTATTCCCTTGTTCTCCAGGTGGGCGCCTGATTTCCAAAACTTAAATTGTATTCCCTCGTTATCTAGGTGGGCACCTGATTGCTAAAACTTGAACTGTATTCCCTCGTTATCCATGTGGGCGCCTGATTGCTAAAACTTGAAATGTATTCCCTCGTTATCCAGGTGGGCGCCTGATTGCTAAAACATGAATTGTATTCCCTCGTTATCCAGGTGGGCGCCTGATTGCTAAAACTTGAACTGTATTCCATCGTTATCCAGGTGGGCGCCTGATTCCTAAAACTTGAAACAATATTCCCTCGTTATCCAGGTAGGCGCCTGACATTTCAACAAAATAGACAAAATAAAAGAAAATTTTTTCCCCCAGTTTGGGATCTGGGCATATTTGTGAGTGTTAATCGGATCATGTTACCTACAGAGCTCTAAGAATTTAAAAAATACATCCCATTATCCAGGAGGGCCCTGAAAACTTCAAATTAAATCTCGTCTTAAGAGTGACAACTTTAAAGCTAAATTATATTTCCTTATGCTAAAACTCAAAACTAAATCCCATTATCCAAGAGGGTCCTGAAAATTTTAAATTAAATCCCATTATCTAGGATGGTCCTGAAAATTTTAAATTAAATCCCATCATCCAAGAGGGTCCTGAGAACTTTTAAAATTAAATCTCATTATCCCGGAGGGTCCTGAGAACTTTTAAAATTAAATCCTATTATCCAGGAAGGTCCTGAAAACTTTTAAATTAAATTCCATTATCCAGGAGGGTCCTGAAAAGTTTTAAATTAAATTCCATTATCCAGGAGGGTCCTGAGAACTTTTAAATTAAATCCCATTATCCAGGAGGGTCCTGAAAACTTTTAAATTAAATCCCATTATCCAGGAGGGTCCTGAAAACTGAGAATGAACTTACCCGAGCCATGCTCTTATCTTGGAGGATTCTGAACAGAATTTCTTGCTCCCTAAACCATGCTTTATCATGGGAGGTCCCTTTGAATTTCAAAAATTTCTTGCCCCTGTTTCAGACAAATAAAATCTTGTTAGTTTGAAAACGTGGTGGTTAGTTTGTGGCATCATTGCTGAGTATCTGCTTCCGCCACTGCCATGCTTCATTCTGATTAGCTACTTGGGGCTAGCAAGGAGTTGTTTGACCTTTTGATTGGAACTGGACCACCAAACCTCTGCATGACCTGAATCTCTCACACTCACTTGTTGCATTGTGTTTTCATTTTGAAAGTTGTTGGATCCTTGTATTTTCTCAAAATTCAAGACTCACTTGATTGCCTGAACCTCAGTTATCACCATACTGCTTATTCTAAATCAAGTCAATTGTGATGTGCCTTGGCCGAACTCCGTTTTCTGCAATTTAGAGGCTGGTAGTAGTCTTTGAAATCCTTTCCTGCTTGTTTAACAAGGGCTAACTCGAAAGAGACTCATAATGATAGACTCAAAGAGCAAAGTGAGATGATTTTTGACAAAAGGAACAAAGGAAAATTTTGAACACAGATGACTATATGAATAAGAATGAGAAAAAGAAGACTTATCTGAGGGAAGCAGCCAACTCCAATGATCATGACATGCATTTCAGACTGATCAACCTAATCCATCCAACCAATCATATTTTCAGTTCATGTCATGTCTTCATACTTTCAAACCGGGCTTTCACTGATCCAATTTCTCTGTAAAGTTCATGAGCCTCATTCGACTTGTAGTGCCCCGAAGGGTTTTCACTAACAAGCCTCTCTCATTTGTTCATCTCTCAACTCACCATCGCCTTACGGTGCCCGTGAGGGTTTTCACCAATAAGACTCTCTCATTTTAAATTTTCTCTCTTGCGCCCGTGAACAAAGTGTTACCCATGATGTAAATCATACCTCTATCTCGCTTGACCTGGCATCCTCCAAGATTGATCGGAAAGTCTTTCTTTGGACCGTAATGTAGGCTTTTGGATGGGGTTAGAAAGAAAGGGTGGCATGAAGGCTCAAACTAACTTAAGATGAAAAGGGGTCAAAATTACAACTTTTGGAATCAGATCTTTTCAAAACCAAAACTTCTGCCCCACTTTCTTTTGGTCTGCCTACGTATCTTTAAAAGAAATCAGGTCGAACGTAGTTCAAAAGAAAGTTGTTTGTTTTTGTTGCTTCTCTTTTCTTATTTTTCTTTTTCTTTTTCTTACTTTTCTCTTTTTTTTCTTCTTCTTTCCTTCTTTTCTTTCTTTCTCTTTTTTCTGTTCTTTTCTTTTTCCTTCTTTTTCATTTTTCTTATTTTCACTCATTCATCATCATTTTTTTTTCATTCTCTACTTCTACTACTAATTCCAAAAGAAGGGTATGAAAGAAAATAAATAAGGCTCAAAAGGGGTAGCAAAGGATGAAAGTGTTTGGGTAGCGGAATGAAATGCCTTCGTCATTTTAATTTTGAACATGCCAAGTATAAAATACAACTGATGGTAAGGAAAGAAATCATACATAGTACCTCTTAACTGCATCAGAATTGATAGCCATATCTACACATTTGCCTTCTATGTCTGTTAAATACAAAGCACCATTGGGCAACAGTCTTGTCACATCGAATGGCCCCTGCCAGTTTGGGGCGAATTTGCCTTTAGCTTCCACCTGATGAGGAAGGATGTGTTTCAATACCATCTCGCCTACTTCGAATTTTTGTGGACGCACCTTCTTGTTGCATGCTCTTGCCATTCTCTTCCAATACAACTGATCATGACATACTGCAACCAATATTTTCTCATCAATCAAACTCAACTACTCAAGCCGTGTCTTGACCCACTCATCATCATCAATTTTAGCTTTTACAATGATCCGAAGGGATGGAATCTCAACTTCCGCAAGTATAACTGCCTCAGTTCCATATACCAGCAAATAAGGAGTTGTACCTACTGAAGTGCGAACAGTAGTGCGATAACCCAGTAAAGCAAAAGGCAACTTTTTGTGCCACTACCTAGAACCTTGAGCCATCTTACGAATTATATTCTTTATGTTCTTTTAAGCATCCTCAACAGCTCTATTTGCCTTAGGGCGATACGGAGTGGAGTTCCGATGCATGATCTTGAACTGTTGGCATACCTCTTTCATCAAATGACTGTTGAGATTAGCAGTATTGTTTGTGATGATCACCTTGGGAATTCTGAACCGACAAATGATGTTTGAATGAACTAAATCCACCACTACCTTCTTGGTCACGGACTTGAAAGTTACAGCTTTGATCCACTTGGTAAAGTAATCAATGTCCAACAAAATAAACCTATACCCGTTCGATGCTACCGACTCAATTGGTGCAATGACGTCCATGCCCCAAGCAACAAATGGCCAAGGTGCAAACATTGTGTGTAACTCAAATGTGGGAGAATGAATCAAATCACCGTATACCTGGCATTGATGTCACTTGCGAACAAAACTGATACAATCCCGTTCCATGGTTAGCCAATAATAACCTGATCAAAGTATCTTTTTTGCCAAGACATACCCATTCATATGCAGCCCGCAAAATCCAGAATGCACTTCGGCCATGATAGTTGAAGCTTCTTTAGCATCTATGCACCTCAGTAGTCCTAAATCCAGAGTCCTCTTGTACAAGATTCCTCCACTTAAGACAAATCTACTAGCCAGGCGTCGAATGGTTCTCTTTTGGTCACCTGTGGCATGTGCTGGATATCCCCCGACCTGATGTATTCTTTGATATCATGGAACCAAGGTTCGCCATCGATTTCCTCTTCCACCATATTACAATAAGCATGTTGATCACGAATGTGGATATGCACGGGGTCGACAAAACCCTTGTCCGGATGATGTAACATTGATGCTAGAGTAGCCAAGGCATCAGCAATCTCATTATGAATCCTGGGAATATGTCTAAATTCAACCCACTTGAATCGTTGACAAAGATCATGTAGGCACTGGCGGTACAATATGAGCTTCAAATCTCGAGTCTCCCATTCTCCTTGAATCTGGTGAACCAACAAATCTGAATCTCCCAGAACAAGTATTTCCTGGACTCCTATGTCTATAGCTAACCTCAAACCCAGAATGCATGCTTCATACTCAGCCATGTTATTGGTGCAATAAAATCGAAGCTGGGCTATCACAGGGTAGTGTTGCCCTATTTCAGAGATAAGTACAACACCTATTCCGACACCTTTCATGTTAGCAGCTCCATCGAAGAAGAGTTTCCAACCTGGCTTTTCATCATGGTCAACCTCGTCAACACACATGACCTCTTTATTAGGAAAATAAGTCTTCAATGGCTCATATTCATCATCCACCGGATTCTCGGCCAAGTGGTCGGCCAAGTGGTCGACCAATGCTTGGGCTTTCATCGTTGTTCGAGTCACATAGATAATGTCAAACTCTGTAAGTAAAATCTGTCACTTTGCCATTATTCCCGTGGGCATAGGCTTCTGAAAGATATACTTTAGAGGATCCATGCGAGAAATGAGATAAGCGGTGTAGGACGACATATAATGCTTCAACTTTTGTGCCACCCAAGTCAGGGCGCAACATGTCCTCTCAAGCAGAGTGTACTTAACCTCATAGGAAGTGAACTTCTTACTGAGATAATAGATTGATTGCTCCTTCTTTCCCATGATGTCATGTTGACCCAATACACAACCGAAAGAATTGTCCAAGACTGTCAAATAGAGAATTAAAGGTCTTGCAGGCTCTGGTGGGACCAGCACAGGTGGATTCGACAGGTACCTCTTAATCTTATCAAATGCTTCTTGGCACTCGTCAGTCCACTTGACTGTAGCATTCTTCTTCAGCAGCTTAAAGATAGGCTCACAAGTTGTCGTGAGTTGAGCAATGAACCTGTTGATGTAATTTAACCTTCCAAGCAAACTCATCACCTCAGTTTTGTTCTTTGGCGGTGGTAACTCTTGAATAGATTTGATCTTCGACGGATCTAACTCAATACCGCGTCTACTGACCACGAATACCAATAGTTTCCCAGAGGGGACACCAAATGCACATTTAGCTGGATTGAGCTTGAGGTTGTACCTGCGGAGCCTTTGGAAAAACTTCCTCAAGTCCTTGACATGGTCAGATTGCTTCTTTGACTTTATGATCACATCATCTACATAAACCTCAATCTCCCTGTGTATCATGTAATGAAATATGGTGGTCATCACCCTCATATGTGTTGCCCCAACATTCTTCAGACCGAATGGCATTACCCGGTAGCAATATGTCCCCCATGGCGTAATAAACGCTATCTTTTCTGCATCTTCCTCATCCATCAAGATCTGGTGATATCCCGCGTAGCAATCTACAAAAAAAATCTAATCTCATGCTTAGCACAATTATCGATCAGAATGTGAATGTTCGGCAATGGAAAATCATCCTTTGGGCTTGCTTTGTTAAGATCACGGTAATCAATACAGACCCTGGTCTTACCATCCTTCTTCGGTACTGGCACAATATTGGCTAACCAAGTGGGATATCGAGTGACTCGAACGACTTTTGCAGTAAGCTGCTTTGTGATTTCTTCTTTGATCTTCACACTCATATCAGTCTTGAACTTCTACAACTTTTGCTTGACAGGAGGGAATGCTGGATCAGTTGGCAATTTATGAACTACCAGATCAGTGTCAGGCCCGGCATATCGTCATATGACCATGCAAAGACATCTTTGTACTCAAACAATATTTTGATTATTTCCTCCTTAACTTGCGGTTCTAAATGCACACTTATCTTGGTTTCCCTAACATCATCCTGGTCCCCTAAATTGATTGCTTCAGTTTCGCTCAAATTAGGCTTTGGTTTTTATTCAAATTGTTTTAGCTCTTTACTGATTTCCTCAAATGCTGCTTCTTCATCATATTCTATTTCATCATCATGTTCTACTTCTTGGATTGTTATTTTAGAATTAGATTGGCTTTTAAGACTCGGTTGAAAATTCTTCATGCATGTCATGTCACTGCAACCAGCATAAAAAGAACTGTACAAAAGAAAAAAGAACAAAATAAAAAACTATTAAGAATAACGGAAAATGGGAAATTGCCTTTCATTGAAAATAAAATGATAGAAGGGTTTGAACAACAAAATAGGCAAAACTAAAAATCTGGATGACAACCCTGGAATAACCCAGATAACAGAAAGGAAAACAAATACAACTACCAAGACTCCTTCCTGGTGGGGAGAGGAGTAGCTTCCCAATTGCTAAGCTTCATATTTGGGCCAACAAGCTGCACATCTGCTTTACTGGAGCCTTCACCAACTTCTACCATATTGACCTCTTCGAGCAGACTTTGGAACCTCTTGATCAGCTCTTTGTCAACATCGACCATAGGTTTTGGTGATATGGCTCATGAATAGGTAGGGTTTCAATTTTATTTGTTAACACTAATAGCATATTAATGGTTAGACTTAAAATGTGTCCCTGATTTGTGTTGAAATTCTTAATACTCTGGGCCACAATTGATTTAAAGGAAGTTGAATCTCAATTGGGCCTAACATTGGCCCAAATGGGACAGCCCAGTAAAGTTTCGAACTAGGGCATCTCTGCCATGACCCAGCTTCTGTTTTGGGCTCAATTCAGGGTCCCAATCAGCTTCAATAATTTGTTTTATTAGGTTTACTCCCAATGTAATCAGAACAAGTTTTAAACATTGAGAACCGGTCTTTGAAGAGCTAGGCCTGTCGGTGGCCCACTCCTTCTCACATAATTAAGGGCCTAGTGTATTACTCTAATCATGTATAATTAATAGGAATCCCTTTAGTTTGCTATAGTTGAGGACGATCCTTTAAAAGTAATTCGAGGTGTGCCATGCACAAACAAATCTATAACTTATGGCCCTCACATTAATGCAAAACTATTTCTTTGAACATCTGTAACTTCATTTTATAATAAATCATCATGGGTACGGCTCCCATGGCATAGTCATGATACCTAAATCCCAAATTTGGGGGTGCATTTCATGTAACTCGATCATAACAACTTCGAATATTAATAAAATAAACATATCACGGATCGCGGGTGCATTTCATATAGCGTGGTTTGCGGTGTGTTCCTAAACAAACAAGTGTACGACAATCGTAACTTGTTCAAGAAATAATTCCATAAATCATAAAAGCGGTTTAAATTAAATAAAAGCGATTTATAAAGCTAAAATGCACAATAGGTTTAAAACTTAAAATTAATCAGATAATAGGCCAATTTTAATAGTTTAAGCGACTGTGCTCGAACCAGGAACCCGAAAACGCCTAACACCTTCTCCCGGGTTAACAGAATTCCTTATCTAGAACTTTTGGTTCGCAGACTTTTAAATAAATTCGACTTTCCTCGATCTGGAATTTAAAATAAATCGGTAACTTGGGACATCATAATAAATATCCCAAGTGACGACTCTGAAAAATAAATAAAGTAATTCCATTTCGAATAATGTCACTTTAATTGGAAAAACTCTCTTATATTACCTACAGGTGGTAAAAAAGGAGGTGTGACAGCTCTGGAGACTCTACTGGAAATTCAAAACCCAGAAATTTTGGTTCAGGGTTCAAGAATTTGAGCTTTGAATAACTGTTATAATTGATTTTATTTATTATCTGATTTTTACATGTTTGAACCTAATGTGCTAAATGCCGCTTTTCTACCGCTTTGATATTATTGAAGTGTATATAAATTGTTACGAAATCCTATTCTCTTTGAGTCTTCTAAATCATCTGGGAAGTGTGCACTTCGTGTGGCTTCTCTTCTTTTAGAGTCATATCCCAATTTTAGAACGAGGTTCGGACAAGTTGCAAAGACGGTGAAGCTTTTGTATTCCGGGTACGCTGCCCCCCTCGACTCGAGTTGTTCACTCAGGTAAGCCAGGTCTAGAACAATACACCCAGGTTTTTAAACCTAGTATAACACAACCTTATGCCAGATCCCTAGTAGGAACGCTTGTTTGCATCACATGCATTTGAATTTGGGGACTCAACATAGGGGTTGGGTTCGTCTAGGCGATTGTACCCGAAATTAAAAGACCATTCTCATGCATTTTACTTGCTACTTATAAATTTTATTTGCTTCGGATTGCATGTTGATCGGCTTCTAGAATAAGGGAAAAAAGTTGGAAAATTAAATTGAGGTATCGAAACTCTGCTGAAATTTTGTGAAAAAAAAAGAGAAAGAAAAAGGAAAATTGTTTCAAAAACTATTTGGCGTTGTTTTCTATTGCGCCAAATCTTCCCGAACTATGCAAAGTTTGATTCTCACCGGATGTGAGATACGTAGGCAACCCTCATCGGGTCCAATCTCATTTTTGCAAAAATAACCCAAAAATATGAAATGTTATCATTTTGTCATAAATAAAATTTGGTGATGCCGTTTTTGTCTAAATAGCCAAAATATCCCCAAAAGGGCGCCGGAAGGCAGTTTTTGCAAGAATAGCCACCTGTGGTTATTTTTAATTTTTGGTCAATTAGCAAACACAGCCCTAAAATCTTCTTTTTTGAGGTGCTGATGGGCCATATTTGCACAGGTGTTTTTGTTTTGAATTGCAATTTTGAAAAACTGATAATCATCTTTTGAGTCAAAATAAATTATGGTCTTTTAACCGATCACTTTACATAAATGTGCAGGTTGAGCACTATTGAAAATGAACCTTTCAAAGTTCTAGAGAAAATCCCCCTAAAACTCCATATGTGGTGGAATAACCTAGGGGAGTTCAGCAGAGGTGCTGCGATAAAAGATTTGGGCGGTCTCATTGTTCTTTTGAAGATTAAATTAAGGTTGGATATAATTAAAGCTTTAATACCTTTTTGGGACCCGGTGCATAACGTGTTCCATTTTTCTTATTTTGAGCTAACCCCTACACTTGAGGAAATAGCGGGATATGCTAGCCTTAGTGGGAATCTCAGGAACCGCTACCCAATGGCACCAAGAGAAGTAACTCCTCACAAGTTTCTGGACCTTTTGAGTATCTATTGGGAAGTAAAAGATGGAAATTTGGCCGAGGGATTTTGCACATTCTACTTCCTGTACCGTCGTTATGGGGATCCCCACAGTTTTGAGGCTTCAGATACTGGTCTAACTCATTCAGGTAACAAAGGCAAATGGGAAGCACGTCGGGGACTGGCCTTTTATAATGGCATTCTTAGGCACCTTAATCTGCCCAAGGAAGGATGGACATATAGAGTTAGGGCTCGTAGGAATGGCCGACTTCATGATTAAAAAGGCTAATGACACTGTTGTACCGATGATCCTAGCAGAGATTTATCGAGCTCTAACTGTTTGCCGAGCGGGGGAAAATTTTTTGAGGGATGTAACATGATCTTACAACTTTGGATGGAAGAATAACTTTTCCATTGTCCGGGGTACATGAACTATTGTATGACCGGTCTTAACTGCATTGAAGAATATGAAAACCTGGTGGAGGGTCATGAGTTTCTGGAAGGTACAGAGGCATAGTTCGTACTTTGATTTCTTTGAGTGCAAGAAGAATTGAGTGGACATTCGGTTGGCTCCCGATCACTGAAGTCATTTATATGTCGGCCGAAGTGTGTTTTCTTCTATTGATGGGTCTTCGGAGTATTCAGCTGTATGCTTCACACAGGGTTCTGCGCTAGCTAGGCCGGTACCAAACTGTCCCTCATGATGAAGATTTAAGTCGACAAGTCATTGAACTAGGTCCAAAAGCTGCATTCCCGGAAGATAAGGTTCACCAGATTTGGCATCAGTTTAGGTTCCTGGAGCTACAAACTCGGGTACGGGATTTGTCCAAAGGTGAGTTAGAGCCTAGTTACATGGCCTAGTATGGTAAAAGGGTTTAAGTCCATCAAGAGCCCGAACAGCTCGCCAAAAGGCCCCATGTCCAACAGTTCACTGATGGGGCACAAGAACAATGGGATTGGTTGGCAAAGGAGACAAGCTACAAGACCACGATAAGCAAATTGGAGGGGCAAATCAGAGATCTTAAATTTGATAGTAGTGTACAGGCTGCTGCAGATGAAGGCGAGAAGAAAAAGTTGGCCCAAGAAAATAAAGCCCTTTGAGCCCAGATCCAAAGAATGAAGATAGCTGTTGAGAATCAGGAAAGGAGATGAACGGATGAGAGACTCATAAATGGTCTTAGGAAGACAATATGTGAGTACGGGAATGATTTGGAAAAATTCGAAGGTAGTCTGGCAAGAGCTCGGGCAAAGTTGGCAAAGAATGCAGAGGGACATGCAGAGTTTGTTCGGCAATTGAAAGGGAAATATGATAGAGAAGTCGCAAACCTGAAGAAAAAGCTAACTACTCTTGAGAACAAAATGGCTAAAAAAAAGGGAAAAGTGTCAAAATTGGCCCTCTAATATTTTTTATTGGTTTCTTGTGCCACCCGTTATACTTTTCGGCCATTCTCGTCCTTACCGTTAACAAAGTTTGCAAAATTACCCCTAATCGTAACGTCCCTCCACTGTGGAAGCTGACTCCATCAATTTTATCCATGTCTGCTTTCATGTCAGCTGCCATGTCATCAACTCCACCAAATTAAAACCCTAACATAAACGACCCCCACTCCTCACCTCTCTACCCTTTCTCTCATCTTCTCTCACTCACCTCATACCAAAATTGCAGAAACTATGGCATTTGTCATCGCTAAAATCGCCGAAAATTCATAAATATTTGACAGACCCATCAGGTATTCCATAAGAAACATTAGAATGAGAGGATAATCAGATTTCAGATTTGCTTGCAAAGATAATAAAGAAACATTCAGATTTGCCAAATCAAATTACATTTTCAGATTTGCTTGCATAGAAACATAAGAATGAGAGGATAATCGAATTTCAGATTTGCTTGCAAAGAAAATAAAGACATTCAAATTTGCCAAATCAAATTACATTTTCATATTTGCTCGTAAAGAAACATAAGAATGAAAGGATGACAAAATATGGTCGCCGACGAATCGTTCACCACCGGGCCTAGCCGATTGTGTAGATCTGAAAGCCGGAGAAATTTTTAGTCATAGATCTGCCATATCTACATACTTCCAATGAACAAAACCAAACCACATCGCAGAGGAAGACCATTTTTATCTATTTCCGGCAAGGTAACGCTAGTTAAGGCATGGTGACAGTCACCGGATTCTGGCAGCATGGCCAGATGAATGAAAATAAAGGGGAAACGATGGCTGAGCATATGAAAGATGGACGACCACCTGATACGAAGGTCCGCCGGCCAGGCGATGACCAAATTCGGCAGCGGCAATCACCGGCAGAGATGAGGAAGAAGGGCGCCGCCTCTTTGTTCTCTCAAAGTTGTTATTGCATTTTTATTAAATTAGAAAATTTGTTTTTTATCTTTTTCTAATTTTGATAAAGAAATATAATTTATTTGAGGATTAAATTACTTTCAATGGTGACATGGCAATTTATTTGGTGGAACCTGCTGACTTGGTTACTGACATGGATAAAATATTACAGGCGTCAGCTGCCACAGTGGAATGACGTTAGGGTTAGGGGTAATTTTACAAACTTTGTTAACGGTAGGGATAGAATTAGACGAAAAGTATAATGGGTGGCAGAATTAAACAATATACCATAGTAGAGGGATAATTTTGGACCTTCTCCCATAAAACAAAGAACTTTAAAGCAGAGAGGGAACATTGTTATACACTGATGTCTCAGCTAGAAGAGGATATGCAATAGTTGCAGGGTCAAAACCATCATGACACCCAAGTGCTGGAAGCTAGGTCTCAACAAATTGGGCGTTTGCTCCAAGAGAAAGTCATCATTAGGGAAAAGGTTAGAACAATTGCCGACTACATCACCATGAAATGACATGAATGTGAGGACATGATTAGATCCACCTTCTTCGCCGTAGCGATGACCTTTGTTCACCAAATAATGAATGACCTTGATCGGCTTCAAGGAGATCTTGCACATAGGCCCGTGGCGAGACCGACTGATGTCCTACGGGCCCCTAGAGTAGTTTTAGAAGCACTTATGTATTCTTGATTTTCTTTTCGAGTCTGTATTTGAGCTTCCAGTCCTAGAGTCTATTTTTAGCTTTTCAATTCTTAGAAAGGTATGATGGAGTCGTTGTAATAGAGAAAATTAGAAGTTTTTATTTTAATGAAAATTTGAAAGGAAAAAAAGAAAAAACCAAAATTGTTTATTTCTTTTATTTCGTGTTTATTCCTTGAACTACGTGATGATTTGATTCACACGGCATCGTGATACATAGGCAATCCCTATCGGATCCGGTTATGGTTTTAAATAAATCTAATTAAAAAAATGACGAAAGGAGAAAACCAAAAAAAAAAAAAGAAGAGAGAAAACAAGAAAAAGAGAGAAAACAAGACAAGAATAAAGAATAAGAGAGAAAATAATGAGAGAGTACAAAAGAGAGCAAATATTGAAAAGCGCCGAAAGAAAAGAAAGATCAGGAGATAAACAAAATTTGGGATGAGACACACAAACATTGCAAAACATGTAGAAACACAATTAACTGTATAGGTGCATCACATCCCCCAATGTGCGATTCCCTATATGTTAATTGCCTCAAACTAACTGGTTTGTTGTGTATGTGGTTGAGTTCAGGTTATGTTTTAAGGTGGTTGGTTTTGTGGTAACCTGGCTTCGCACCCTTACTTTACAAGATCCAAGGGAAGTGCCGAAATGTCATCGAAAAGTCATCTACCAACAATTCCTATCCCAGAGGATAGCCCGATATCGGTTATCCCAACATCAGAGTCAGCGGCTGCTGAAGAAAATAGGGCACTGTGCCTCCACATGTTAGAAATATGGGACGCTTGGTCCAACGGTGGAGAGACACCTAGTGCAATACCTGGTTTCCCCGAGCTACTTCCCAGAGCAAGTGGAACCTCCAACATCCCAATAAATTACCCGAATACCCCGTTTGGATATCCCACCATCTCAGCCCATTTCGCTGGAACGCCTTCTGAGGTTCCCCCCCCAATGCATTGATTTTGGGAGTGGCTTCTAATATTTTCACCGCACCACCAACCTCGGCTACGGCACAACAAACTTTGCCCAGGCCAAGCTTTGAGCCATCAACCTTTACTTTCCAAGTACCACTTTTTCCACCGGACACTGCTCATTTGACCACCAATTCTTACCCTCAACAACCTCGGTATGAGTTTAATGCGGGCAAGAGATAACAACAAAGAATTCCGAGCAGGAGCAAATCACTCAAAAAATGAAAAGCACGGAACAAACCTCAAGAATATACAAGGTTTAAGTGGCCAAAAAAGTGTATCCTACGCTGACTTGTGTATGTTCCCCGATGTTCATTTGCCTGTCTGTTTCAAGACTCCCAAGTTCGAAAAATATGACAAACACGGGGACCCCATAGCCCACCTCAAGAGGTATTGCAATAAATTAAGAGGGGCTGGCAGAAAAGAAGAACTTATAATGGCTTATTTCGAAGAGAGTCTAGTCGGAATTACATCCGAGTGGTACATGGATCAAGACATATCTCGCTGGCACATATGAGATGATTTGGCTCGAGATTTTGTAAGGCAATACCAGTACAAGATAGACATAGCTCCAGACAAAAATTCTCTGTCTAATTTCAAAAAGAAGTCTTTGGAGAGTTTCGAGAATATGCTATCAAGTGGCACGAACAAGCTGCCAGGGTGAAACCCCTGATGGATGAGACCGAGATGGTCAGTGTCTTTATACAAGCTCAAGAGGCTGACTACTTACAGAACATGATGTCTGCCATGGGAAAGCCATCTGCTGAGGCTATCAAAATTGGGGAGATGGTCGAGAGTGGTCTGCAAACGGGTCACATATTGAGCCAATCCGCTATAAGAGCTACATCCCAAGCAATCCAGAGCGGGTCAGGGGGTATAGCAAACCAGAAGAAGAAAGAAAAAAGAAGAAAGAAGAAAGAAGAAAGAAGAAAGAAGAAAGAAGAAGTGGCGATGGTGGTTTCAAGTCGGAGAAACCCCCGACAACCCCGAGTTTACTTCCCTTCAAACACCCCACAACATTATTATCCTCACTAGAATGCGGATTAACCATGACTCCTCAGCCTTATGCGGTAATGAATGCCCACCCATACGATCGGCCACAACAACAATTTAACCAAAACTGAGCTCCACCTCCTAGAAATAACCCTCCTCACCAAGCTCCATATAATCCCCGTCTCCCACAAAATAATTTTCCATATAATGCCCGTGCCCATGAGCCACCCAGAAGAACCAACTTCACTCCCATCGGTGAATCATACTCTACCCTTTTCCCTAAGTTGGTCCAAATGGGTTTGTTGCAACCCGTACCTCCAAACAGGAAAAACCTAGAGTCGACCTCCTACCGAACCGGTACCCGATATGCTTATCATTCAAGAGCAGAAGGGTTCGACACTGACGACTGCTGGACTCTTAAAAGGGCGGTCAAAAGTCTAATAGAGCAAAAGCGGGTAGTGCTAAAAGATGAAGAGATCCCCAATGTGACCAATAACCCATTACTGACTCACAACAACGAGCCAGTTATTGGGATGATTTGTGAAACTGAAGAGTTTGACCAAGCTCTGAAAGCTATCATTGCTATCGCCGATGTTGATAAGAAGCCAAGGGCAGTTGCAAAGCAAGTAAAGGGGGAGAATAAGAGCAATTCTACTCCTTGAAGTGTAGAAAAGACTGTGGAAGCCAAGACAGGGGCAGTACCTCCTAAAGATGTCATTATTTATGTTCCCTGAGCCCCCAGGAAAGAATAACCCATGTTGAGTCCCCCCAAAAGGTTCGATCTAAACAAGGGACCTAAGATGTACGTACCAAAGGGGACTTATGTGGCGCGGGGGCAGGTAATTTCACCAAGGCTAAATGAGCCTGTGGTTATCTGTCACGCACCATAGAAGCCCAAGAAGGATCCCACTGCTGTTCCCTGGAACTACAACAAAGTTGTAGTGACGTACAAAGGAAAAGAAATCATGGGGGAAGTGAATGAAACAAACCCGTCTGGGAAGTACCTCAATATGGAAGAAGTGAACAATGCCAAACAGAAGCATTTTCTGCTTAAAAAGCCAGTCAGTACCGAAGAGGCATAGGAATTCTTCTGAAAGATGAAAACTATGGACTACGAGGTAATTGACCAACTCTAAAAGTCTCCCTCTTAGATCTCACTCTTGTCTCTACTGATAAGCTCGAATGAGCATCAGAAAATGTTGATGAAGACCCTCAATGAAGCATATGTTCCGATCAAAACCATTGTTGAGCAACTAGAAAGAATGGCGGAATGATTCTTTGAAGTCAACCGAATTTCATTTAGCAGAAATGACTTGCCCCTGGAAGGGGTTGCCTACAACAAAGCTCTTCATTTGACAGTTAAATATGGAGGGTACTGCGTGAAAAGAGTCATGCTAGATGGCGGATCTGGGGTTGACATCTACCCTCTCTCAACTTTGTAAAGAATGGAAATTGGGAGTGAGAGAATCATGCCTAACAATGTTTATATACGTGCTTTTGATGGAGTCAAGAGAAACACAATAGGGGAAATTGATTTGATCTTAACTATCGGTCTTGTGGATTTCGAAGTGACGTTTCAGGTCTTGGACATGGACACCTCGTATAATTTTCTCCTAGGAAGGCCTTGGATCCATGATGCAGGGACCGTACAAACTACTCTCCACCAAATGGTGAAGTTTGAACACTAAGATTAGGAAATTGTGGTCCATATAGAAGACGAGCAATAGATTTATAGGGACCCATTAGTCCCATGTCTCGAGGCTAAGGAAGGTAGCGAGCACATAGTCTATCAAGCTTTTGAGATTGTGGTTGCGGATTAGTGTGAGGAAGGAAGCCCGTGTCCTCAACCCTTTCTGTCAAATGCGTCAATCATGGTCGCCACTGAAATGACCAAGCATAGGTATAAGCTTGGGAAGGGGCTCGGGATATCTTTGCAAGGTACCATGGAACCTGTCACTTCAGTTGCCATTAAGAAATTTTTCGGTGTGTGTTTCCATGCCACAGAAGCTGATGTGACATGGGCTAATGAACTAAAGAGCAATGGTTGGGTGTTGCCTTAGCCAATCCCGCATCTTTCCAAAATATTCGTCAAGCCAAGGTATATAGAGAAAGAAGATGAGGCCTTCACGACCGAAGAAATTGAGGACATATGTGGATCCATGAGGCAAATGTTATATGAAGCTCACATGGTCCAGCCAAGAGAAGTCTCTAGCACTGTTGAGGTGCAATATATGGGGCCCGACACCAAGCCTCAAAATTAGAAGGCTACTCTATTACCAGTCAGGCGGGAATCTCGATAGTTCAGTCTTGCCATCTTTTCTGCATTTCGAGTTATTCCAAGGTGTAAATCGAATGTTTCTTTTAGTTTATTGTCTTTAAAATACCAATGTAAACTCTTCTATCTTCAAATTCAATGAAATGAAATCAATATTTCATCGTCTATGAATCTCTTTCTTCATTATTTCTGATTTTAGTTCTTTTTCTTATTTCTTCTTTCAGTTTTAATAATGCGGACTTAAATAACATGACATACTTGCGGACTTCCTGCTCAGATCCTAACATCCTGTCTAATTGTAAAATAATGAATCAAGAACCAGAATATGATGAAGATGAGACTTTTAAGGAAATAAATGAGAATTGGAACAATTTGAGAATAAGTCTAAGTCAAACTTAAATGAAACTAAGCCAGTTAATTTGGGTAGTTCAGAAGAGGTCCAGGAAACCATGATAAGTATTCACACTGATGAAAGAACTAGGGATGCATTGATCCAACTTTTGTTCAAGTTCAAAACGTGTTTACCTGTTCCTATGATGATATGCCAGGAATGAGTATTGATTTAGTGGTACATAAATTGCTAACTTACCCCAGTTATCCCCCTGTCGAACAAAAGTAGAGAAAGTTCAAAACGGATATTAGTGACAAGATTAAAAAAGAAATCACCAAATAGTTGAAAGTGGGTGTGATCCGAGTGGTCCGATATACCACATGGTTGGCTAATATGGTCCCAATGCAAAAGAAAGATGGGAAAACCCGAGTGTGTGTTGACTATCGGGATCTAAACAAAGCAAGCCCCAAGGACAACTTCCCGTTACCAAACATCCACATCTTTGTTGACAACTGTGCCAAACATGAGATACAGTCTTTTGTGATTTTTTATGCTGGGTATCATTAGGTATTGATGGATGAGGACGATGTAGAAAATACGGTTTTCACCACCCCTTAGGGTACTTACTGTTATAGGGTCATGCCTTTTGGTTTGAAGAACGCTGGGGCAACTTACATGAGAGCTATGATTGCCATCTTTCATGACATGATGCACCCAGAAATCGAGGTGTATGTGGATGATGTGATCATTAAATCAAGAATGCAGGACGACCATGTTCGGGATCTGAGAAAGTTCTTTGAGCGTCTGCGTAAGTATGACTTGAAGTTAAATCCAGCTAAATGTGCATTTGGAGTGCTGTCTGGGAAACTTTTGTGGTTTATAGTCAGTCGCAGTGGCATCAAGCTAGATCCAATGAAGATAAAGTCTATTTGAGATTTGCCTCCTCCGAGAACCAAGAAAGAGGTTATGAGTCTGTTGGGAAGGTTGAATTACATCAGCAGATTCATTGCTCAGTTGACTTCCACATTTGAGCCCATGTTTAAGCTGTTGAAGAATAATGCGGCAATTAGATGGACAGATGAGTGTCAGGAAGCCTTTGAAAAAACCAAAGAATATCTATCGAATCTGCCAGTCTTGGTCCCACCCGAACCTCGAAGGCCTTTATTTTTGTATTTGACAGTATTGGAGAATTCCTTTGGATGTGTTCTCGAGCAACATGATGTGACCGGAAAGAAATAAAATGCCATATACTATTTGAGCAAGAAGTTCACTAGTTATGAAGCCAAATACATTTTATTGGAAAAGACTTGCTGCGCCCTAACTTGGGTCGCTCAGAAGCTTAGGCATTACTTGTTGGCCTACACCATCTATCTCTCCAATCTTTTGAATTACATATTCCAAAATCTAATGCTCACGAGGAGGTTAGCGAAATGGTAAATCTTGCTCATTGAGTTTGACATAGTCTATGTCACTTGCACGGTAGTGAAAGCTCAAGCTTTAGCGGATCACCTAGTTGAAAATCCTGCTGATGATGAATATTAGCCTTTGAGTACTTATTTTCCAGACGAGGAAGTAAATTCAGTTGAGGTAATTGTAGAAGATACCATTGCTTGGAAAATGTTCTTCGATGGAGCTGTGAATGCAAAAGGTGTCGGGATTGGGGCAATTTTGATCTCACCCACTGGTCAGCACTATCCGGCCACAGCCCGATTTCAGTTTTTCTGCACGAACAACACTGCTAAGTATGAATCCTGCATTATGGGTATGAACAAGGTAATCGATCAAGATGTGGAAGAATTGTTAATCATGGGAGACTCGGACTTGATTATCCGACAAGCTCAAGGTGAATGGGAAACTTGGGATTTCAAGCTTATTCCATACAGGCAACATGTGAAAGATCTTAGCAAGCGTTTCAAGTCCGTCGAGTTCAGGTACATTCCTCGGTTTCACAATGAGTTAGCCGATGCACTAGCTACTTTGGCCTCGATGCTGCCATATCCAAGAAATGTCCACATTGACCCATTGGAAATCCAAATTCAAGAAAGACATGGTTATTGCAGCACAGTTGAAATAGAGCCTGATGTTCAACAATGGTATCATGATATCAAAAGATTCTTGGAAACAAAAGAATATCTTGAACAAGCTAGTGGAGACCGAAAAAGAACCATTAGAAGACACGTCAGTGGCTTCTTCTTGAGCGGAGAAGTCTTGTACAAAAGGACTCCAGATCTGAAGCTTCTAAGATGTGTGGATGCCCAAGAGGCTGGAAGAATCATGAATGAAGTACACGCAGGAGTGTGTGGTCCCCATATGAAGAGGTACGTCCTTGCAAAGAAAATCCTTCGAGCAATTTATTACTGGATGACTATGGAAAAGTATTGCTTTAATTTTTTCCGAAAGTGTCATCAGTGTGAGGTACACGATGACCTGATTCACGCACCACCTTCAAAATTACATCCTATGTCAGCACCGTGGCCGTTCATTGCTTGGGGTATGGACATTGGGCCAATCGAGCCAAAAGCTTCAAATGGGCACAGATTCATATTAGTTGCCACTGACTACTTCACAAAGTGGGTCGAAGCAGTCATTCTCAAAGCCGTCACTAAGAAAGCAGTGGTAGACTTCGTGCACTCCAATATCATCTATCTTTTTGGTATTCCTAAAACTATCATTACAGACAGTGCTGCAAATTTGAATAGTCATTTGATGAGGGAGATATGTGAATAATTTAAGATCACACATCAGAATTCTACCCTTTATCGGCCTAAAGCTAATGGTGTTGTTGAAGCAGCAAACCAGAATAACAAGAAGATTCTTAGAGAAATGATTTAAAGTTATAGACAATGGCATGAAAAATTGCCGTTTGCATTGTTGGGATATCGCACAACTGTGCGCACATCAGTTGGAGCAGCAACACCATATCTATTTATTTATGGTACTAAAGCTGTGATAACCGCAGAAGTTGAAATTCCATCTCTCCGAATCATCATTGAAGCTAAGATTGAGGACAATGAGTAGGTCAAGACCCGTTTAGAACAGTTGACCCTAATTGATGAAAAATGGATGGCTGCAGTTTGCCACGGGCAGTTGTATCAACAAAGAATGGCCCGTACCTACAACAAGAAACTGCGACCTAGGAACCCTAAAGTGGGGCAACTCATTTTGAGATATATTCTCCCGCATCACAAGGAAGCAAAAGGAAAGTTCGCTCCAAACTGGAAGGGTCTGACATTATAAGAAAATTATTGCCAAAAGGGGAATTGTACTTGGGAGACATTGAAGGAAATGAACTTGAAACAACTGTCAATGCACACGCGGTCAAAAGGTATTACGTTTAACCCTTCTGCGATACCAGTATTATCCATTTGGGATGACGAATGCTTTCATTCTCGCTACCCCAAACACTTTAACGCTATGCTAACCTTTTGAGATGGTTACCTTTCTTTGATTACCCTCTTTGGAACCCGAAAACGTTTATAAAAAAAAATCAAAAACTAAGTTTTCCTGAACTACGCTCAACTTGATGCCGAAAGGATACATAGGTAGCCTCTCTCTAGGGTTCAGTCACTCTAAAAAAAAAATCCTCATTCCCCCCAAAGTTGAAACTGGGGCAGAATTCATAATAGTTCGGCGACGTTTCACCTGAAAGGTTCCAAAGTTGTAATTCAATCCAAACTCTTAAACCCTAAATCCTGTTCAAAGTCCTTATGATCAATCGGTAAAGATGTCCGAAATGGAAGGATGTTGGTTATTTGAATCCGATACAATCAAATGAGAGAAATAAAATGAGATAGTCTTATTGGTAAAAACCCACATGGGCACTGTAAGGCGATGGTGAGCAGAGAATTTGAAAATGAGAGAGTCTTGTTAGTGAAAACTCACAAAGAGCACTATACGGCGGTAGTGAGAATACAAATGAGAGAGGTCACTTGGTGAAAACCCGCAAAGGGTGCCACTGATAAAAAAGGGAATCGCTTACAACCATCGGTACTGATAGAGTCCTGGCAAGGTTTCTCGGTTTTGAGGTATGATTGGATGGTTGCGCAGATCGGGTATCCAATCCAAGAAGCATGTCATGTCTATTGAAGTCTGCACACACTCTAGATAAGTCCTTCTTTCCTTTCCTCGAAAGGGACACTTCTCGTTTAAATTTATTATCCTGTCCTCTGTTTACTTTTCTTTGAATCCATTTCGGTCTAATTCTCCTCTGAAACTAATACAAAGAAAATATGGCAAGATTGATTTTCCATGGTTTTGTTTGACAAAAGTTAAAAGTCAAGGGAAAAAGCACCCAGCCTTAGGAGGTGCATCAAGTCGATCTCGATTGACCATGATGGTCGATGCTCCCTAGAGTCAAAATTATTGAAACGGAAAGAAATCCAAAGTCAAGTGCCCATAAAGGCAAAAATAAGATGAAAATTCCAAGTCCCACACGGGCTAACCGTAACGCGGAATTTTGGAATTTTAAGATCCCTGGGTTTAGAAAGGAAACCAATTTCTAGAAAGCCAGTGAGCAATGGAGATTTTCATCTAAAGAGTTGGGCCGAGATCAAGTGATCAAAACAATCAAGGCCACAAAACCAACCACCGTTTCATAATTGACGAATTGTTCTTTGATTTGAAAACAGGAAATAGGTGCAGTCCAAAACAACCTTTCAAGAAGCAGGTGCAATAAAAGCAAGTTACGTAGAAACTAAAACGGTTCTGCAGCAAAAGTTGACCCGAAAAGGGAAGTCCCTTTTTGAACCCTTCATTCATTCTCCTAAATAAAAAAAGGAAAGTAGAAGAAAAATTCAAAAATCATGGTAGCCTAAAGTCCCCAATCTCTAGCTACGTTTTCCCAACATAGGGTCTCATTCCCTAATCACTACCAATATAACCTGGTAGTCTTTTCCAGTATCAGGTTCTAATCCCTAGTTTATCCCCAGCATACCCCGAGGAATTTTTTCCGGCATAACCCGATGACTGTCCTGGCATAACCCGTGGACCTCCCCGGCATAATCCGATGACTTTCCCGACATAACCCGTGGACCTACCCGGCATAACCCGAGGACCCTTTCTGGCATAACCTGATGACTTTCCTGGCATAACCCGTGGACCTCCCTAGCATAACCCGAGAACCTTTTTCCGGCATAACCCGATGACTTTTCCGGCATAACCCGTGGACCTCCCCTGCATAACCAGAGGACCTTTTTCTGGCATAATCGATGAATTTCCCAGCATAACTCGTGGACCTCCCCAACATAAATCGAGAGCCTTTTTTTGGCATAACCTGATGAATTTCCCCAGCATAATCCCTGGACCTCCCCGGCATAACCCGATGTCCTTTTTCTAGCATAACCCGATGACTTTCCCGGCATAACCCGAGGACTTTTTTTTGCATAACCCGATAACTTTCCCGGCATAACCCGTGGACCTCCCTGGCATAACCCGATGACCTTTTACAACATAACCGGATGATTTTTCAGCATAACTCGAGGACCTTTCCAGCATAACCCGGTCATTTTTCCAGCATAACCTGGTAATCTTCCCAATTTAGAGCCCTCGATCCCCAGTTGATTTCATTTTAGATATAGGACTCCACTCCCTAATATTTTTTTTCCCAAGGATACACAATCCTGATTTTATTGCTTTCAGTAAAGAGGTAGTTTAGATTTTTGTTATAATAACTCACGAAATTTTTCTAGTGAAAATTGGGACAAAAAAATTTCGTTCGTTTGCTTGATTTGGTGCCTAAACAGGTTTTTACCTTGAGGCATAAGTTTTGAGGCGACCAAAAGGAGAAGTCTCGACTCAAGTAAAAGAAAAGAAAAGCAAGAAAAGAAGTGAACTTTAAATGCATAAACGGAGAAAAGATGCAGACTGCTCAAGATATGATTGAAGTTACGAGCTTCGCATGTCCCGCCTTGATCCAAAAAGCTGAAGCAAAACGAATCAACATTTGCAGCTAAAAGAGCATCAAGATTCAGATCAGAGTCTGCAGGAAGAACCAGTCAAGACTCAAGATCAAGCTTTCGAAGGTTTATAGATATGAATCTTGTAACTCATAGTTGATAGGTTGAGCTAGTTTAGTTTTTCATCTTTTATTTCGATGTAATAAGGAGCTCAACCAACAGAAATAGTAGCAACAATAGTGAAATCATAGCTATTCGGTAGTCCCAGCTACCAAAACTTCCAGAACTATATTGACCTGATTTCATTATAGCCGAGGATATGTAGGCAACCTCCAAAGCAAGGTTTGGGCATACCTTTTTCAAAAGAAGCCTCCCATGGAGTTTCAAACGGGCTAAAATCGCTCATAATTGCTCATTTTTATCTTTGCCCAAAAATCCTTCGTGTTTCCAAGCAAAGAGGGGCAGATGTGAACATATGATTTTTCCCCTATATGAAATATTCCTATAAAATCAAAGAAAATAGATTTTTTCCAATTATTTTCCATTTTATAAGATTTTTGTAGGATTTTATTAATTGTTCGCATTTTTATGTGCACGTTTAATTTTGTTAAAAAATTATTAAAAAATATTAAAAATACCATGCATTGAATTCAGATTTTTTTTTATTTTTATATATTTAGGATTAATTAGCTAATTAATTATTTTATTAAAATGAAAATCCCAAAAAACGGCTCATTTTTATATTTTTACCTTTTAATTTTTAGATTAGTGATTTTTCCCTTTTAATTTAGGATCAATTAATTTTTATATATAATTAGATAATTAGTTTTAGATTAATTTAGGAATTTAATTTAGGATTTTTTACTTAAAAGAATTAAAGAAAAGAAAAAGAAAAAAAAAACAAAGAAAAAAGGAAAGTGGGAAAGAAACAATTTGGTCTTTGATTTATTGGGCCATGCATGGAACAAAATTCAGTGGCCCAAATTTACTCGATTTCGCCCGAGCCCAATCCCATCAATTCCATATCCGGTCCAGTCCTTAGCAAAATGACGCCGTTTTGCTTAAATTTAATCCTATCCGTTGATCCTTTTGGATCTAACGGCTCACAACTCACTCCCCCTTTCCCTTATAACGGTCGGCCCCCCCCCCCCCCCCACAAAAATCTTAGAGACATCGCTTCATTTCTTCATCTCTTTCTCTGTGAACCTCCGCCCACAACAGTCGCCGAAAATCGTTCTATGGCGGCGGTGCCACTCCAAACACCCCCATCTTCTAACAAGACAACCACAACACTCCACAACACTCCCCTCATCTCATATTTTCTATCAGCCACATTAGAAACCCCACCAAAATTGGCAAATTTTAGATCTAAGAATCTAGAAGAAACCTAGTTCGACCTTGTGCAAATTGCTTGGGCTATTTTGTTCGTTTTGGGTCGAGACTCACTTGAATCGATTGCTCTCTATAAGAGCAATTATTTTGCGTTAGTTTGACTCATCTCGAAGTCATCGGTTTTGACCACTTCACCACTGATGCCTGGCCAAGGTCGTCGCCTTCCTTGTTCGTTGGGTCGCTTCAGCCGACAATTCATTCCGTTTGAGAATTCAGCACCCTTCCTCTTTCTTTTCTTTTTCTTTTTTGTTTTTGTTTTGTTTCTGTTTTTGATTTTTCTTTTATTTTTTGAATTAATTTCTGATTATCTACTTGTTTGAATTTCTTTTGAGTATTTAATTGTTCAAATTAGTTTTATTTGCTACTTGTTTCTAATTTGGGCATTTTACTTATTTGAATTAGTTGGGATTATTTAGTTGTGTAAATTAGTTTTATTATTTGTTTGTTTTTGAATTAGTTCTTATTATTCACTTGTTCGAATTAGTTTTTAGATTGTTTAAAGTCGGTGTTTCTGTTTGGTTAGTCGTGTAGGTTTTAGGTTAGTCGAGCTAAATCAACTACCTGTCGACTGATTTGCATATCTTTTAGGTTGATTGAATTTAGTTGTTTGTTGATTAGCTTGCTAATTAATTTCAGAATGGTAAAATGGTTTGGGGTAATTTGTAGCAATTTTACTTTGGTTTGGTCTTGGGCCTGTCCTGGGCTATTTGGCCATGACTTAGGTTTGTGTTGGACCATTTGGCCATGACAATTGGCCCACACTTAAGGGAAAAGTTCTAGAAATGTACCAGTTATCCAAAATGTATTTGAAAAAATGCTGAAAATGGACAGCTGTACATTATTCTCTGTCAATATATTGTACTATCAAAAGAATTTAGGGTAGAATATTCTTTTGATGATGTTTTGGGTATGTCCCATATAAAGAAAAGTTACTCTTTCATTAGGTTAGACTTTCAAAAACCTCAAAAACACTCAAAAATTCAGTTATTGTTCCATTGATAGCTGATCGTTTTCTTTTTCTGATTTCGACCTAAGTTAGAATAAATTTTTCTTTTGAAATTTCTGGGTTCTTGAGTTGCAAGATGATTTGAGGTTGAATGCTGTGATACTGTTGGTTTATTGCTGCTAGTTTCATTGGTTCCCTGCCTTGTTCTTGCTGTTTTTTCCTTGAAGATTCATAGCTTTGTTCTTATTCTTTGTAACCAGGTATATCTTGAGCTTTGAATGATGAATGAAATGCAAACCTATTTTGAAGAAGTGTACTGGTGCTGTGGAGTTTAGGATCCATGTTTAAATTTCAGTTTCTTTTGATATTTTTTTCAAGTTATTTGACTCCTGTTCTTTAGCTTCTTCCTCTCTAGCCTCTACCTGAATACATTAAATTTGCTACGCTGTTCTATGAACCAGCTAAGAAGCTTAGTATCACTTTAATTCAAAATGTATATTTATATATATAATATTTGTATATTTTATTTGTGAAATGCTATCTTACTTTAAGAGGTATTTTTAATATATACTGTATTTTATATGTCAAGTGTCATATATATATATATATATATATAAAATTTTTGTATATTTATATAACATCTTAATTAAATTTAAGATATATATTTTTATGTATATTTCACATGTCTAAGTGTCATCTTACTTGAAGATGTATTTTTTATGTATATATTTTATATGTGTTAATTCAAAGTATATTTTTATATATATGTATTGTATATATTAACGTATATTATTATCGAAATAAGAGCTTTATATTAAGAAAGGAAGAAAGAAGTAAGAGAAACTTAAGAAAGATAATTAAAAATAAAATGAATGGAACAAATTTAAAAAATATATTGGTTTCGGTA